>QJPP01003335.1:0-152434 GCA_003996215.1 Jaltomata sinuosa
TGAGATTGGTATGACTAGTTGAGTTTGCTTCATGTCTCTGAGCATGCCTATTATTACTCTTTCTCTCTTCTTCTTACACTTGAGGTTACCGGTATACCGTCCATTTCGTAAACTTATTTTGTATACACTGTTATTGCAAGGACCCAGGTGCGTTATTTCTTACTTTCACCTGTGCCTATGGTGTGTATATTCTGCTTACTGGCCTCACATGTGGTTCTGTTGATTTTCCTCTGGGCTAGTTCCTGTGTACCTTTCGTTGATTTCTGTGACTACTTGCTTCTATTCTGTCTATTACTGCGCTTTTATCTTATATGTGCCCAGTCGGCCTATATACCTACTGGGTACCTTATGCTTCGCATTTGGTGCTCACCCCTACCCCCTGCATCTTTGGGTGCAGATCCTAGCGTGGGCCATCGCCGTTAGATCGTTGTGATTCGTGCTTGGAGATCTGTGAGGACTACTTCAGGCTGAGGGTGAGCTCTTGGCGATCGGAGCTTAGCTTTAGTTTATCTTTTGCTTCATGTACTCTATTACCATTCAGAGACATCTGTATATATAGTTTTGATTTATTTGTACTCCATGTATGTAGTTTGGCTCTGTACTATGATACCAGGTCTTGGGGTTGAGTTAATTTCTGCATATGTATATGTATATACTCCTGTTATATATTTTATTCGTCTTGTTCCTCTATTTGTTAGATAGTAGCCCCTTTACTAACTGTTCTGGGCTACAGGGATTGGTTCACCTACCGGGAGTTGTAGGTGCCATCATGACCGAGAAATCGGGTCGTGACATGTCATTATCAAAAAAAAATTAGATATGGTTCTTATGACCTTATCATCTTCAAATTTTAATTTGGATTTTAATCTTCTGTTAATTTTTTTTTATAAGATCATCTGAGATTTCAAACTTTTCCTGAAATTTTGGGAATTTATCTTTTAAAAATTCAGGTAGTTTAAATATTGGTGAGTTTCTAACTTCTTATCCTTATCATTATAAGAAGAACTTGATTTATCTTTAAAGGTTTATTTATTATCATCCTTAAGGATTTGATTGGAGATCACATATAGCAATTGATTTGTATAATTATTTTGCTGAATTATCCGATTTATAACTTTATTGGTAGGGTCACCTTTAGTATCTAATATATCAAGGTTAAAGGGTGTAGCAGTAATAACTCTACCATCTGTGGGTAAACTAATTTCTTCCAATGAGGAAATTATAGATTCAACCACCTTAGTTTTGGTATACCATTTATTGACAATCATATTTAATGATACCTTTTGGTCGTCTAATTTCCAGTATACTCGAACCATTTAAAAAAATCGATATTACATCTTATTCTTTTCATATCAATGTGCCAATTTTTCTAAAGAATATCATTTCCTTTAATGAATATTTTTGGACATACCATTCCCTTTTTATAGCATTCTCTGTATCCATCAAGAGTTTATCTAAAATTCAAAGTCAGGTTCAAATTCTTCATCTAACCTGATCATGCACAAAGAGCCTCTTACTCCTAGCATTTCACTAGCAGTGGGACTTATTGGCTTTTTGGTAATTCTAGGTTCGTATTTTACTTTTGAAATTATTTCTGAAAAATCTACTCCTTTTAATTTGTTCTCTATATCTTCAAGATTTACCTCCTTTTCTTCTTGGGTTGTAAAAAATGAGGATCTTAGAAAACACATTGTTTTACTAGAAGTAGCATGACTAAAAGATTGAGATCTTAGAAATTTTAAATCAATAGTTTCGATAATTGAACTACTTGCTCAATACTAGAGTTTTCCTCTTCAATATCTGGCTCAGTTATAGAGTCAAAGTGCCAATTATCTTTTATTAATACGTTATCCCATTATATCATTTTTGGTATAAAGATTTTATTATGATTATGATTGGCTTCCATAAGCATGGTAACTCCTTTATTGCTTACTATTTTAGCCTTAGGAGCTAAGATAATTTTCATTAGTCTATAATATACTCTATATATTATGGCTATTTCTCTAGTATTTAATTTACTATTCATATTGTTTTTTTTAATATTTAATGTTACTGTATCAATAACATTATGATCATTAATATCTATAGAGAAGTTGGGATAACAATTAAAATATACGGAGCCATTAGCTAGATTACTTTGTAATACTACTAATTAATCAGTCAGAATTATCTGCACAATTTTAATGGATGCTCCAATAAATTAAAATATAATAAATAGTGTTAATGTGTCTGCTACCGCTACTAAGATGGCAAAAATAGAAGGTGATCTATAAACTTGGAATATTCCAAAAGAATATTTTCTGATACCATAGAACGGATCATAGATATAATATTAAAATAATATTATATAATTGTGAAAATATTAACAAAGAACAGTAGCAAAACAACAGTAGTAAAATTAAATAAAAAGAACAGTAAGAAAATTAAACAAAGATGAAAACAAGATACTACAAAAGTTTTTATTTTAAAAATAAATTAAAACAACAGTAGGAAAAGTACTTACAAAAGATGTTTATTAAGTAGACGGAAAAGATGAGTACAAAGGGAGAAAAAGTGGGCAATATGAAAGTGAGTACGTAAATTTTCGAATGCCATCCTTCATACAAAGCAAAGGTCTTAAATAGAACTGAAAGTGCTGACTCAGCCTACTAATAATACAATTTATCTAACATGTGTCTATACATGGCAGACTTAATATTAGATGGATATAAAAGTGTTGTCTCAATTTACTACTAAATCAATTTATCTATCACGTGTCTACATGTGGCCCACTTAATTTTATACGGATACAAAAGATCATATTTATCTTGTTGGAAGTTGCTCCTTTGAAAATGGAGCTTTGGCATTTGATGTTGTTGTCTCTTTACTCCTTTTGTTGCTGATATTTGTGTCATTTATTGTTGCTTTACTTCTTATCTTCTTTCTTATTTTTTGAGCCATTTAATGTTGCTGTCTTTTTACTTCTTCTCCTTTTTGTCCTTTTGATTCTTTTCATTGTAGATTACATAGCCATTTGTCCTTGTGTGCAGATTTTACTCTTCTTTGACTTGTAGTAACTCTTTATTCCATTGAAAGGGCATGCTGGCTCTTCTCTTCATTTGAAGAGATAAGCTTGAGCTATCCCTTATGGATCTATCATATCTCCATTGCTGGGCTCACTCGTATGCGAGGATGCAATATCTAATAACTCCATTATTTATTTTGGTTCGGTATTCTTGTTCGGACTTGATAAAGCTTCTTCGAGCCTCCTTTTTAATTCCACTTTGGATAGTTGGGATTCTCTTTGTGACAAAGGTTTTGATGCTCTTGTATTATCTTGGACTGGTGGTGTCCAACCTTTGATTTTAATGGTCTTACTCAAATATTTGATCCTTTCTAATTCATGAATATCAAAGGACTAATAAATAATATAGGAAATTTCTTTTAGCAATAAAGAATTTACACAATTTGACATTTTCTGGGAGGGTGGAGATAATCTGGTCTACCTGGAATTTCTCAAACTGCTTCTGAAAATATGTTGCCAATAACAATTGATTTCCTCCAAACTGGCTCCACCACTCGTAAAACCATCTGGAGATTACTGCATTTTTTATCTCCTCTAAATATTTCACAAACCATGAGTGTGTATTGGTTCTAACATACATGAAATTGTACCACGCCGCCTTATAATAATACCAATTATATGTCTGAGGTTGATGAACCTCTGATAGGGGAATGGGGGTATGTAGATGATACTTGATGATACTTGAACCATTCAAAAGGGCTCAAAATTCTTTTAATTGTGTATTTTTAGTATTGAATACTATCTGGATTATTATCATCTTCTAATTTATGCTCAATTTCCCCTGAATCAATGTCACAACCCAAAACCGAGCCATGATATAAACTCGCGGAAGACAATAAATAATAATTAAACTAAAGAAAAGCGGAAGATATAAACCAAAAGACAGGGCCGGTAGCATATATATATACCATCGTACAAAATATACATAAGAAGGCCCGATAGTGACCAAAAAGACAAAACAACACGAGAACCCACCCGAACCTGGTGTCACTAGTACAAGAGCGACTAAAGTAAGAAGTAGCTATACAACAGATGTTGTCTATCAAAAATACAAAATGTACAAGATGGAAAGCATGTAAAGTCTCCAAAAGCGCCGAGAGCTCACCGCGATCTGAACAACAACGGGTCTCGAATGACAGAAGATCAGCGAGGGTGGATCATACTAGGTGTTGCATCAGAAAAAGATATGTAGAGTGTAGTATGAGTACCAAGACAATGGGTACTCAGTAGGCATCATAGGCCGACTGAGCGCAGAAAGATAACATATATAAATAGATTACAGGAAACAACTAGCTATACAGGGATCCACCTAAATCTAGTTATAATGCCGGAGACATGCCAATAAATCAACAAAGAAGAGGAAAGGAAAACAACATCAGGCCAACCAGAGTCAATCCATGTGCCAAAGCAAATGCAATGTGGTGCACGATGATGCATTTATGAATGCAATATAATATAAACTCGGAATACCACATCAGGGTCCCGAAATACCGCATCGGACTATGCATATATATATGTGAAATAGTAAAATACCCAGAATAATGCATCGGGGGTTTGGAATACCACATCAGACTATAAATAAGTATATATGAGAGTAAATTACCCAGAATAACACATCAGGGGTCTGCAATACCGCATCGGACTATAAATATATGCATAAAATAGTAGTTCTCCTTTTCTTTCCCAAAAAATTATAGTAATACTGAAAGTAATTTTTATTTAAGTCCAGAAATCTCCACAACCATAGTAAATCCTCGTTTCAAACCAAAAACATTTGAAAAACCATCCATGTTGTACCAATTATATGCCTGCGATATGAGTATGAATGTTCACAAACACAGGGAAAACCATGCCATCATATCAAACAAGGCAAGAATAACCTCCAAACCAAGAGAACTAACCTAGAAATCCATCCAAATCCTAGCCATGGACACGGGCCCACCATTACACACAATGATAGAATAAAGCAATAAAGCAAAAATAAAAGCAAAAACCACGGGAAAACTCTATTCTACCTCTATAGACTCCTAAAAACATGCTAAGGATTCTATACTAGTCACACAAAAGAAGCAAGCTCCTAGGCTAAGGATAACATACAATTCTAGGCTAAAAACCAGAATCGGCCAATTAACATGATAAACAGGATTCAAGCCTAAAGTCTATCTAAAATCCAACCTAGCATTCCAGTAACATACAAATATATATAATCTAACTAACTCAGTCTAAAAGGTAAACCATAACCTACCTCAGGCATGAACTGCAAGCACGAACCGTCACTCGTGTGCCTTCCCCTTCCGAACAGCCTCAGAAAGTTGCCCCGCTATCAAGAACATAAACTAGGTTTTAAGACGAGAAGAATGGCACCCATATTGCTATACGGGAAAAGGGGCTGGAAATCGGGTCAGAAAAATGACCCTCAAAGCCCGTGCAACTAAACAGAAAATAAAATTCACAATAATGCTCGCGGTGGGTTAAGGAACCCATGCCCAAAGTTTGGGTGCGAACAAAGTTCGATTCGGGCCCCAAAATAGCCCTGAAGTGCTACTAATTCACGAAATTAAAATGGGAAAACTCAGAATTAAAGGAGGGAACCAACCTCGACAAGAGGAACATGTCAAGGATATGAATGACACAAATTTAAGAACATGCAGTCCTCAAAAGTCAACCTTCAACAAGGATCACCCAAACTCTAGGAATTAACAACAAGGGAATTTAAGCGGGGCAAATACAGGAATTTCCACGGAAGGGGTATAGGGGTGACGAGGGGACTTACCTGATGAATGACACTGAGCAAGAGAGCTGGGATTAAGGAGCTTTGGAGCTCAACAATGGAGTTTCTCAGAATTTAAAAAGAGAAAATGAAGTTGAAGTTTTATATAACTGTCAGTGGTCATTCATCAGGATCGCGACAGGACCCTCGCATTTGCGAGTAACAGCTGGCCCAACTATCGCGATCGCGATGGTCCAGGCCGCGTTCGGGAATAGAAAGCCAAGTTGGGTCCCAGCCGGCTAAATTATGGACGCAATGGAAACCCTTCGCGAATGCGATGGTCAACAAACCAGACCATTGCGAATGCGATCAGATCCTCGTGATCACGAAGAGAAAAAGGGTCTGCAACTTAATGCAGCAACCAACAATTTCTCCAAGCCCAAAAATCTTTCGACGGACCCTCGGGATTCATCCAGAACCCCGTGAACACAAACCAACCATGCTACCCTACCAGAAATGGCATTCCGGACTCAATGAAATTGATGAAACTCTCAATGTAGTTTGTTTTAATAAAAAGTGGGCCCAACACCCAAAACCAACTCGAAACTCAAAACCCAAAAACAAGTCTGTAAGCCTTGGGACCTAAACCAAAGGTCCCTCTAGCAAAAATAGACATTCTAGAGCTAACGGTGTTGACAAATATCCATCCGAGGCCGTCTTCTCAAATGTTGACCAAAGTCAACCCTACCAGCCAAACTGACTTGAAAACACATAAAGCAACACAAAACAAAACTGAAAGCCCTTTGACCCAAACTAATAGTCCCACTAGACCAAAATCCCCATTTTGGAGCCAACAAAACTGTCGGAATCCGATTCTGAGCGCGTTTATGATGATAGTTGATCGAAGTCAAAGATTTTCCAACTTTATGAGCTAAAATAGGGAAATGGTCATAACATTCTAACAGATGGCTCGGGCACCGAACCGTCAGTCCCGGTAATTCATAAATGACCTGTAGCCGCTAAGGGAAAGCTCGAAATGTAGAAAAGCACGGAAAACAAAAAATGACCTGGAGGGTCATTACAACATCCACTACTAAAAGAACTTTCATCCGCGAAAGTTAGAAAAAGTATAGTACCTGAAGACTCGAAAAGGCGAGGATAACGGGTCAGCATATTAGTCTCGATCTCCCAAGTAGCCTCTTCGACAGGAAGATGCCGTCACTAAACTTTAACTGACGGAATCTCATTGGACCTTAATTTCCGAACTTGCTTGTCCAAAATAGAAATTCTAACTGAAGCACATGAGACTCATCCGGAATGTACCGCCGCAGCATAGAAACATGAAACACAGGATGCACACTAGAAAGAGCAAGAGGCAAGGCTAACTCATAAGCAACCTCTCCAATATGACAAAGGATCTCAAATGGCCCAATGAACCTCGGACTGAGCTTGCCCTTCCTCTGGAACCTCATCACGCCCTTCATGGGCGATACCCGAAGGAACACACTGTCACAAACCATAAACTCAAGATCTCAAACTCTTCGGTCAGCATAACTCTTTTGCCTACTCTGGGCAGTACAAATTATCTCCTGAATAAACTGAACTCTATCCATAGAATCACGAAGCAAATTGGTGCCACACGGCCTAACCTCGAAAGCATCAAACCAACCCACTGTAGATCTGCACCGCCTACCATACAAAGCCTCAAACGGAGCCATCTGGATGCTTGAATGGTATCTATTATAATACACAAACTCTTCCAAGGCTAAACACTGGTCCCACAGACCGCCAAAATCAATAACGAAGGTTCGCAACATATCCTCAGGAACCTGAGTTGGCCTGATGTTGTTTTCCTTTCCTCCTCTTTGTTGGTTTATTGGCATGTCTCCGGCTTTATAACTAGATTTATGTGGATCCTTGTATAGCTAGATTCTTTCCTGTAATCTATTTATATATGTTATTTTTTTGCGCTCGGTTGGCCTATGATGCCTACTGAGTACCCTTTGCCTTGGTACTCATACTACACTCTGCATCTTTTTTTTTTTATGCAACACCTAGTATGAGCCACCCTCATTGATCTCCTATTATTCGAGACCCATTATTGTTCAGATCGCGGTGAGCTCTCGATGCTTTTGGAGACGTTACATGCTTTCCATCTTGTACATTCTGTATATATTTTGTATTTTGGATAGACAACATTTGTTGTATAGCTACTCCTTACTTTAGTCGCTCTTGTACTAGTGACACCATGTCGGGGTGGGTTCTCATGTTGTTTTGTCTTTTTTGTTACTTTTGAGCTTTCTTATGAATATTTTGTACATTGGTATATATATATATATGCTATTGGCCCTGTCTTTTCGTTTATGTCTTTCGATTTCCTTTAGGTTAATTATTATTTATTATCTTCCGTGGATTTGGGTTAGGCTTGTCTACAAGGGGGTTACGTAGATCCCATCATGGATTGGTTTCAGGTTATGACAGAGTGGTATCAGAGCTCTAGGTTCACCGATCTCGCCAGTACAAGAGCAAAGTGTCTAGTAGAATCTCATAGATTGGTACGATGACGTCTGTATCCAACTATAACACTGGATAGCTCAAAATACTGATATAATCTGAGAATGCACACAACCAAGCTGTAGGATAGACATTCAAATTCTGAAATCTGATCATGTGACTGAGTCTTCCTAACATGTATAATCTATGGAGTACTGGAAATTACAACAAGTTAGGGTTCTAAACTCTGTACATGAACTATATTGATTCTCCAAGAAACATGGACTAAGTATTATATAATTCCATAACATCTGAATAGCAAGAATTCTCTAAGGTCTATGAACCATGGAGAACTGAAGGGATTTGACTGAGTGATAGGGACCTAATGGGTGAAAGGAACCACTTGTGAAATCCCACATACCTGTATGAAGATTCTATAGTTGAACCTTTAGATTCTGAGAGGAACTTGGAGAAAACCATTTATGCCTTGTTCTTGAGAGAGAGCATTCTGTTCTTGAGAGATTTGCTAAGTATGAGTGATTTAGGAGTAATGAGGGAGAAATAGAGTTAAAAACCCTTTAATTACCCCCAAAATTACATAGGGTCGAAATTAAAATATTTAGGAAAACACTGGACTGCCCCTGGGAATGTTTAAAAGAATCTACTAAAAATTGCGCTCAGGGACTACGGCTTGGTTGACGGACCATCAATTGGAGTCATGGTTCTGCCTGTGCATTTTAGGGTCTGTGGTCCTAGGAACAATGGTTCAACAGGACAGTCTGTCCTTATGAACGATGGCCCATTGTTTGACCCATGGTTCCTCGGGCTAGAACTGGGGTCGTCTGATTCTGGGAAATTATGACTCCTCAGGATGGACCGTTCTTCTGAACGATGGCCCATCAAGGGACTCGTGGTTTCTGAAGATCGAGCTGAGCGTCTACTGGAATTGGGACTATGGTTTGAACAAAGGACCATTCTTCTGAATGATGGTTTGTTGCCTAAACCGTGGTCCCTGGGCAGAACTCATGGGCTACTGGTTCCGGGATTACGGTTTCAAATGACGGATTGTTCTTATGAACGACAGTCCGTGGTTTGAGCCGTGATTCTTGGGAACTTGAACTTCTTCTGAATTTTTTTTTTCTACTAGTTTTCTGAGCTTACTCTGGGCTTGGATGTTCTGGGCTGTTACATTTTATTTGTAGGAATAAAATGGTGTGAAAAGGAAGAAATTTGTAGAAGAAACGAATTAAAAACAAGAAATGATATAAGGAAATCAAGCAGGCATCTTAATAGATTAAAGTGAATATAATATTATAATTATGCATACCTGCAAATTAAATGAGTTGAATTGAATTCAAATTCAATTCAAACCCAACAGCTCATACGTGTCCAATTATGAAGACACTCCAGCAATATTGAGGTGGCACGGGGTACAGTAAGCCCACGTCACTTGGATTTTGGTTTCCTAATTCATTTCGGACTCAATTATTTTATTTGAGGCTTTTTCCTACACTTATAAATATAATATAAAAATAATTATTACACAAATTTTGACCTACAAAGAGGTAGGAGCCTCCGTGGAGGCCGGAGAATATTGGTTTCATCTTTTCTTCTCCTTTATTATTTATTTTACGTTTTTCTTTGGATGATTTATTGTAATTTCTCCATGTCTATGTGGAGTTAAACTTCTCGTTCTAGGATTATGGTAACTTCATGATTGTTGAAGTAGATGATTGATTCGATTATTTATTTATCATATTAGTTGTTCTTATATTCTTGTGCTTACTATTTTAATGCTTCGTGACCATTAAAATAAATCTATAATCTCTTGGTGAACTCGGAAGAAGAATCATTGGGATAGAACGAAGAATATAAGGAGCAAGGCCTCTCTTTTATAATGTAAAGAGTAGGATCGCGACTAGGATAGGAATATACCTAGAACGCCTTGTTTGGTTTATACGGGAAGATATATAAAAGTGTTCAGAATAAGATGTCACATTCCCGCTCAATGATGTAGTTGTGATGCTATTCTGGATAGGCAATTAGAGGCTCGGAAGACCATAATTGTAAAATCAACCCCGAAATCAACAACTAGATAAACAAACAAGTCGATAAAATTGCTTATTCAACATGATTGTTAGCAAATCCATAGTCCTAGATCGATTTCATCACATTAGTTACGTGAAAAACTGCTCTTTGTTTGGTTAATTATTCATTAGTTAACTTCTTCTTTTTATTTCTAGATTAGTTAATCATGACCTTTGGAATTTTACGCTTGAATAAATAATTAGAACTAGTTTAATTTAGGAATAATTAATCGACAAGTCCCTGTGGGTACAATAGCTGGACTTACAATCATATATTACTTTTACGACCGCGTACACTTGCGTGTGCGTTAAAATGCAACATGTTTTTGGCGCTGTTGTCGGGGACTTAGAAATTAATTATTTATCTGTATTACTTTTTCTTTTTATTTATTTAAGTTTTTGTATATATATATATATATATATTTTATAGGTAGTTTTTTTTTCTACTACTCTTCTTAACATGACATCTAGGGATAAATATTGGTTGAATGATGAGTACTATTCATATGTTGGTAATCCTTGTCAGTACTGTGGAGGACCCCACCTGGGTATCAATAGCCATTATATTCAAGAGGGCGCACCTACCCAACGTTTTGAATTTAATGTATGTCGTATATGTGGTGGTGAGGATGGTCATTTGAATGGTTGTCCTAAATCTTATTCCCCTTCCCCGAGCCCCTATTATGATTCTTCTGTTGTTTGTGATGTTGGTACGGGTAATGAAGTGGAGGATGTGAATCATGAGGCTCGTCTCATTGTTATGCTGAAGCAAATACTGGACAATCAAGAAGAATTGAAGGAAAAACACAATTAAATTGAGGAAATACACGGAGAAGATAGGTTCCCAACTCACAGAGATACAGGCTATGGCTGAAACTTGTATTGATCAGCAAGTTACGGTCGTAGCCAATCCCCAAGATGAACCCCTAGTAGAAGAAGAAAGTGAGTCCCTACTAGGAGAAATCTGTGAGGAAGCAGACATAGTGAGCCAATCTTGGCTAAGGAAACAAGAGGAAAAAGTTAAATTTCATGAGTTTCTCTGTGATAATCTTACATACATGATGACACAGCTGATAGAAGAAAGAGTTGAGCTCTGACAAGAGATAGACCAACTTGGCTCAGATATTCATGACTTGGAGAATCACTTGAAGAAAATGGTTGAGGCGTCTGATGCCCAATCACCATTTATTGTGGATACTCGTCAATTAGTGGAGCATAAAGAGGAATTCGAACCATTCAACTATACTTTATTCATTACTGCGGATGTTGAGAAGGTACACAAAAGTGAGCATGTCGTAAATAATGCAAGTTACAAGTTGGGACGCATTGGACCGCATTCTAATCACTTTTCTACATTATGTTTGGATGATGACATGAAAATTGAGTCATTTGAGCTAGTGGAGAAGTGTGTAGATGAGGAACAAGGTCCTTACATTCTAAAATTTTCCACACCAAAGAGACAAAATGGCATTCCTCACTTAAGGGCCAACAAGTGCAAGATGCGACATCCTTTGTTTGGTCCCTTCATCTTTATACCACCACAGCATGAGCGGAGCAAAAAGTTCGATGCAAAGTTAGGGGTGCAATTTATAAGTTCTAAGTGGAAAGAAAAGTGGTGAATTTAATGGCGTCATGTCGCGACATTAAATTAGGCACTTATTGGAAGGCAACCCAATTTATAGTGTAGCTTCTTATTTTTATTTTTATAGTGTTACGTTTTTTCTTATTTTTATTTTTGCAGATTCTGGGGAAATCTGAGTACCAAAATTTAAAGCTAAGGAGCATGGTTGAGCATAAGTGTGGGATTGCGCAGCCCTTGATGAAAATTGAGAAAACATATTTTTAGCTACGCCTTAGAGGGCTCCAGAGAGTATCTCTCACCCTTCTTCTTCATCTTTTTCTATAAGTTGCTTTGGAGACAAAGCATGATTTTAAGAGTGGGGTGAGGATTTTTCCGATACTTGTGAGTTTAAGGGTAAGTATGCCATAAGATTTTATTTTAATTGAGAAAACAAATACAAAAAAATATATCGGGAAAAAAATTAAATACAAAAAGTTTTTTTTTTTTTAGTTTCTAAGCAGCATATCTCATCCACCTCTTGGTTTTTCTTATGGCCACTGTTCTTTTTCAAGGAGAAGCTCTTTGAACCGGGTAATTTTTTTATTTTTTAGAGTAACTTTTTTATTTTATTTTTTACTTTTTTTATTTCTATTTTTAGGGATAGTTTTTTTAGGAGAGAAAAGAAAACACCTTTTAACTTATTTGATACTAGCAATTTTTGCCTGAGTATGGTTAGTACTTTCCTGTGAGTGCTTTAGTGTAAAAAAAATAGCAGACTTTTTGACACCTATGCTCATGATTTTGACTCTGTATATAACTTATTCTTATTTTGTAGTTTGTTGTGACCATGTCTGTCTTAAAGTAGAATTGATCCATCTTGATTGAGACTTGTGCCATGAGTGGTGAGGATTTTAGTATATTTCATATTTTGCATCTTAGTCTAGAACTTGCCCTGCATGTTATTGAAGCGAAATAAAAAGTGTTGTTCTGTTTAGAAGATGATAATAGGCTTTGTTTGATTTGTCTTGTAAATATTTAGCCTTTTCAGGTATTATATCACTAGTTACCCCTTTGAGCCTGTAGTCTTTCATTTGATAGACGTACTTTTGCCTTGATCCTTTTGTTGAATCCCTAATTTTTGTACCCTGAGCACGGTAGCATAAACTGTGATAAAATTTTTAAATTTGAAGAAAAGGGATGGTTGAGTGAAAAAGGTGATCAATGATACCTACAAAGTGATGAAAAGGCTCTCTTTGGAAGAATGTGCTATGAAAAGAAATAAGAGAAAAATGCTTTAAAAATGATGGTTGAAACGTTCTTGATAAGATGAGAACACTAGTGAAAATAAATTGAAGAGATGGCTGGAAAAAAAATAAAGTGATGAAAATAGTGGGTGATGAAGTCTTAAAAAAATGCAAAGTGCTTAGGGAAGTGTAAGTCACTGATATAGTTTTCTTACCCGTCCCCAAGCCATCATTACAACTCATTAAAGTCCTATTTGATTCTATTCGAGCATGCTTAATTATTGGAGATATACATAATGGGCAAGCCTATGGTTCTTTGTGCATACATGTGAATTCATTTGTGAGTGTGAGAGTTATACTTTGATGAGAAGTCCTTAATTTATATTCAATTCACTAAATTGAGTGTGTGGACTATTTCTTCTTGTGAGGGGACATGTTTTATGATAGATAGGTGATTTTATTAGCTTTCTTTGATTGAGTAGGTGAGCAAACTAAATCTGATGAGTTAGAGTTTGTCTTTGAGGTTAGGAGGTTAGTATTTTGGGGTTTGTTTGTATATCTTGCGTAATGATCGGGAAGTGTACTTGATGTTGTGATTTCTTACATGGCCTAATTGATTTTATCAACCAAAATGGTGGTATTCCTAGTTATTTTTTGAGATGAGCTTTAATGCTTGCTCGAGGACGAGCAAAAGTCTAAGTGTGGGGTGGTGATGTGAGGCCAAAATTACATATATTTAATCATTATTTGCTTCATATTTAGTTTTTTCATTATCATTTTTGAGCATGAATTTTACAATTATTCTTTTATTGGGTATTTTTATTTATAGGAATAAAATGGTGTGAAAAGGAAGAAATTTGGAGAAGAAACGAATTAAAAACGAGAAATCATATAAGAAAATCAAGCAGGCAGCTTAATGGATTAAAGTGAATATAATATTATAATTATGCATACCTGCAAATTAAATGAGTTGAATTGAATTCAAATTCCATTCATGCCCAACAGCGCATACGTGTCCAATTCTGAAGACACTCCAGCAATATTGAGGCGGCACGACATATAGTAAACCCTTGATTTTCTAATATATTTTGGACTCAATTATTTTATTTGAGGCTTTTTCCTAAACTTATAAATATCCCATAAAAATAATTCTTACACAACTTTTGACCTACGAAGAGCTAGGAGCCGCCGTGGAGGCCGGAGAATATTGATTTCATCTTTTTTTCTCCTTTATTATTTATTTTACGTTTTTCTTTGGATGATTTATTATAATTTCTCCATGTCTATGTGGAGTTAAACTTCTCGTTCTAAGATTATGGTAACCTCATGATTGTTGAAGTAGATGATTGATTCGATTATTTATTTATCATATTAGTTGTTCTGATATTCTTGTGCTTACTATTTTAATGCTTCGCGACCATTAAAATAAATCTATAATCTCTTTGTGAAATCGGAAGAAGAATCATTGGGATAGAACAAAGAATATAAGGAGCAAGGCCTCTCTTTTGTAACTTAAAGGTTAGGTTCGCGACTAGGATAAGAATATACCTAGAACGCCTTATTTGGTTTATACGGGAAGGTGTATATAAAAGCGTTCAGAGTAAGATGTCACATCCCCGCTCAACGATGTAGTTGTGATGCTATTTTGGATAGGCAATTAGAGGCTCGGAAGACCGTAATTATAAAATCAACCCCGAAGCCAACAACTAAATAAACAAACAAGTCGATGAAATTGCTTATTCAACATGATTGTTAGCAAATCCATAGTCCATCGATTTCATCACATTGGTTACATGAAAATATGCTCTTTGTTTGGTTAATTGTTCATTAGTTAACTTCTTCTTTTTTATTTCTAGATTAGTTAATCATCATTTTTGGAATTTTACGCTTGAATAAATAATTAGAACTAGTTCAATTTAGTGAATAGTTAATCAACAAGTCCCTGTAGGTACGATATCTAGACTTACAATCCTGTATTACTTGTACGATCTTGTACACTTGCGTGTGCGTTAGGATGCAACAATGGTAGATCCGGCAAAGATTACACATGACTTGGAGTTAGCAATGGTAGTCTTCGCGTTGAAGATGTGGAGACATTATCTCTATGGCGTGCATTGTGAGATCTTTTCTGACCATCGTAGTCTTCAGAACATTTTCAGCCAAAAGGATCTAAATTTGAGGCAGTGTAGGTGGTTGGAGTTACTGAAGGACTATGATATCTCTATTATCTATCATTAAGGCAAGGCAAACATGGTAGTGGATGCCTTGAGACAGAAGGCGGTGAGTATGGGTAGCTTGGATTTCTTAGCTACGGAGAAGCGACCTTTAGCTTGGTACATCCAGTCCTTGGCTAATAGGTTGGTTCGACTTGACATTTCTGAGCTTGTTCGTGTTCTTGCTTGTGTTGAGGCTAGGTCTTCTTTGTTGGAGAAGATTCTGGCACAATAGTTTGATGATGCAAAATTGAGGATCATTTGTGATAAGGTGTTGAGTGGTGAGGCTAGGAAGGCGACTCTAGATTTAGAGGGTGTTCTAAGGATCGAGGGTCATATCTGCGTTCCTAGAGTTGGTGACTTGGTCAGATTGATATAGGAGGAGGCTTATTATTCTAGATATGCCATTCATCTCGGGGCAGCTAAGATATATCGTGACTTGAAGTAGCACTACTAGTGGTGTGGGATGAAGAGGGATATTTCAGCTTTCATATCCAGGTGCTTGAACTGTCAGCAGGTGAAGTTCGAGCACCAGAGGCCAAGTGGTATATCACAGAGGCTACCCATTCTGGAGTGGAAATGGGAGGGTATATCTATGGGAGCGTATATCTATGGACTTTGTAGTCGGATTGCCACGTACCTTGCAGAGAATTAATGTTATTTGGGTTATTGTGGATAGGTTGACGAAGTCTGCTCACTTTTTGCTAGTTCAGACTTCCTACAGTTCTGAGATGTTGGCTCAAATCTATATTCGGGAGATTATCTATTTGCATGGTGTTCCAGTTTCTATCATCTCCGATTGAGGTACTCAATTTACTTCACACTTCTGGCGGTCTATTCAGAGAGAGTTGGGTACTAGAGTTGAGCTTAGCATGCCAAAGCAAATGCAATGCGGTGCACGATGATGCATGTATGAATGTAATATAATATAAACCCAAAATACCACATCAGGCGCCCGGAATACGGCATCGGACTATGCATATATATATATATGTGAAATAGTAAAATACTCAGAATAACACATTGGGGGTTTGAAATACCGCATCGGACTATAAATAAGTATATATGAGAGTAAAATACCCAGAATAATTCATCGGGGGTCCGGAATACCACATCAGACTATAAATATATGCATAAAATAGTAGTTCTCCTTTTCTTTCCCAAAATCCCATAGTAATACTCAAAGTAATTTTTACTTAAGTCCATAAATCTCCACAACCATAGTAAAGCCTCATTTCAAACCAAAAACCTTTGAAAAACCATCCATGTTGTACCAATGATATGCCATACAATATGAGTATGAATGTTCACAAACAGAGGGAAAACCATGCCATCAGATCAAACAGGGCAAGAATACCCTCCAAACCAAGAGAAGTAACCTAGAACTCTGTCAAAATCCTAGCGATGGTATCGGACCCACAATTACACACAATGATAAAATAAAGCGGTAAAGTGGAAATAAAAGCAAAAACCACAAGAAAACCTTTTTCTACCTCTATAGCCTCCTAAAAACATGCTAAGGATTATATACTAGTAACACAAAATAACCAAGCTCCTAGGATAAGGATAACATGCAGTTCTAGGCTAAAAACCTGAAATGGCCAATTAACATGATAAATAGGATTCAAGCCTAAATTCTATCTAAAATCCAACCTAGTGTTCCAGTAACATAAAAATATATATAATCTAACTAACTCAGTCTAAAAGGTAAATCGTAACCTACCTCGGGGCCAAACTGCAAGCACGAACCATCACTCATATGCCTTTCCCTTCCGAACAGCCTCAAAAAGCTGCCATGCTATCAAGAACATAAACTAGGTGTCAAGATGAGAAGAATTACACCCATATTTCTATATGGGAAAACGGGTCAGAAATTGGGTCAGAAAAATGACCCTCGGGGCCTGTGCAACGAAATAGAAAATAAAATTCACAATTATGCTCGCGGTGGGTTAAAGAACCCATGCCCAAAGTTTGGGCGCGTACAGAGCTTGATTCAAGGGCTCAAAACAGCCCCAAAGTGCTACTAATCACAGAATTAAAATAGGAAAACTCGGAATTAAAGGCGGGAACCTACCTCGATAAGAGGAACACGTCACGGAGATGAATGACACGAATTTAAGAATATGCAGTCCCCAAAAGTCAGCCTTCAACAAGGATCACCCCAAATCTAGAAATTAACAACAAGGGAATTTAAGCGAGGGAAATACGGGAATTTCCACGGAAGGGGGAGAGGGGTGATTAGGGGACTTACCTGATGAATGAAACTAAGAAAGGGAGCTGGGATTAAGGAGCTTTGGAGCTCAACAATGGAGTTTCTCAGAATTTAGAAAGAGAAAACAAAGTTGACATTTTATATAACTACCAGGGGTCCTTCATCGCGATTGTGACAGGACCCCGGCGTTCGCGAGGAATAGCTGGCCCAACAATCGCGATCGCGATGCTCCGGGCCGAGTTCGCGAAGAGGAAGCTAAGCCGGCTCCATCCAACTACATCACAGATGCAATGGAAACCCATTGTGAAAACAATGGTCAAGAAACCAGACCATTGCAAATGCGATGGGATCCTTGCGATCGGGAAGACCAAAAGGGTCTGCAACTTAATGCAGCAACCAACAATTTCCCCAGGTCCAAAAATCTTGCGATGGACCCTCGAGATTCATCCAAAACCCTGTGAATACAAACAAACCATGCTACCCTACCAAAAATGGCATTTTAGACTCAATGGAATTGATAAAACTCCCAACGGATATTGTTTTAAGGAAATATGGGCTTCACGCCCAAAACCAACTCAAAACTAAAAACCCAAAAACAAGTCTAGAAGCCTCCATACCGCAACCAAAGGTCCCCCTAGCCTAAAGTTCACATGCTGGAGCTAACGGCACTAACAGAATTTCCATCCGAGGCTGTCTTATTTAAATGTTGACCAAAGTCAACCCTACCAGCCAAACTAACTTGAAAACACATAAAGCAGCACAAAACCAAACTGAAAGCCTTTAGACCCAAACCAATGGTCCCACTAGACCAAAATCCCCATTCCGAAGCCAATGAAACTATTGGAATCTGATTCTGAGTGTGTTTACCAAGAAACTTTACCGAAGTCAAAGATTTTCCAACTTTAAGGGCTAAAATAGAGAAATATTCATAATGACCTAACGTACGGCCCAGGCACCAAACTGTCGGTCCCAGAAAGTCATAAATTTCCTGTAGCCACTGAGGGAAAGCTCGAAATACAGAAAAGCATGGAAAATGAAAAATGACCTGGAGGGTCATTATAATAAGTATTTGTTAAAATGAACTCATAATACTGATAAGTCGGTAATCTACCAACTTATTGAGCCAAAATCCATGAATTATTGCTATGTTTTTAGTATATTTAGATGTTCTTATGGCCTTTATTGATGTCTATATAGGTACTTTTGATTAGTGATGATCAACAAGGAAATGGACCCAAAAAAAGCTCTAAAGGAGTGAAGTGTGAAATTATCAGAAAACATGAAGATTTTGTCCTCAGATACGGTGCTCGTGTGACACGCACAAGCCATGGTGCGGAATTCACCCCTACTGCATGGAGATGCAAAATTCACTGAATAATCTGCTAAGGTGTACGGTCGTTGTGCGACGCACAAAACAAAAGGTGTCAACCGCACCTTCTTCGCACGAAGCCTCCAATATGAGCTGAAGTCACTGGTCCAACTAAAGACAGTATGTGATGCGCACATCATGACATATGAACTGCACATCGAATCGCACACCACCTGAAGGGAAAGTTTGTCCTAAATTCTAGTGACATTTTGGGAAAGTATAAAAGGCTAATTAAGTCATAATTGTAAATAACATTCTTCAGTCCAAAACATTATGAAGAGCTTTTTACCTTTGAGAATAAGTTTTCCTCTCCAAAGAGAAGAGGGTTTGAATCAATTCTCTTAGTTAACCATTTGTGTATTCAAATTGAGCTTAGAACTTGAAATTAAGCTTTAATGAAGAGGATTGTAACTTACCCATTTGGTGTATCTCTCTTCTTTGCTATGAGTGACTGATTTCATTTGTCTAGGGGTGTGTTGATAATGGGTGCTTGAAAAATGGGTATGAGTGTTGTTTATTATTGCTTATAATTGCTTATTTGACATGGGTCTAGTAGTTTCACCAAGTTTTAATCTAAAAATTAGTGGTTGCAAACATTAATTTTCATTACTTGACTATGTTGTTGCTTGAAAGAGAATTTCATGGTTTCGGATGTGAGATTGCTAGTGGGAACTTGGGACTCCATTCAGATTTAAGGATAGAAATAACTCATATCGACGGAATCACCAACTTAAGGGTCTAAGCTAGAGATAGTGTGACCTTCCCAAGCTAGATGTTGGTTACTTATCGACTTCACCGATGATGCTCTAACTAGGATTATCGGATATATGGTTGTTGATCAAAGATAAACAACCATACCCATGACCAATGCTACTTATGTCAATAAGTGAGAATAAGTGTGAATTGATAAACACCATATCCCACATTAAAGCCCCATTGAATACACTTCCCTAGTCGCCTACTCAATTTGATACACCAATTTTACTTACTTGCTTTAAATTTGAATTGTGATTGTAGTGACAGAATCCCAATTCCTCCAACCTTTTACTTTTGTGTTTTTAAACAATTACTCTCCTATTGAAGTCAATTCGATATATTCTTCATATAGCTAGGATGAAGTCTCTGTGGGTACGACCCCGACACCTGTTGGGTACTTATAAATGTGTTTTGCTTGATGATCGTCGTGCCTCCATATTTGGGGAGTACTATTTAAGCGTTTATCAAAAATGGCGTCGTTGTCCGGGACTTGAATTGATAGCTATTTTTGATTGTTGATTTGAAGTCACTTTTAGAGTGCTTGTTTCTTTTAATTTTGTTTGTTGTTTTTGTTGTAATCAAGCAAGCTAGCCCATGAATAAGGCCGACGACAACGAGAGCGTTGACGGCTTCATGGAGGCTGATGAGGCAGAGCCTATGATGCAAGGGGGTGTGGGTGCAATTCGCCTATCCCCCACGGTGGGAAACTCTATTTTTCATATGGCTAGCACCATGCTCCACTTAATCCAAATGAAGGGCCTATTTGGTGGAGCAGCATATGAAGATGCCAACCGACATATTTGGAATTTTGTGGAGATTTGCCAACCGTTCATTTTTCAACATATCTCCCAAGAGTCCATCCGATTACGCCTATTCCCCTTTTCCTTGATAGGGGAAGCCATAGCGTGGTTGGAAGAGTTGCCGGATGACTCTATCACATCTTAGGACGAGTTGGTTGAGGCATTTACATCGAGATTCTTTCCTCCATCTCGAATAATGAAGCTAAGAGATGAGATTACCAACTTTAGGCAACTCCCAGATAAGACTCTACGTGAAGTTTGGTTAAGGTTCCAAAAGAAGCTTCTCTTGTGTCCAAACCATAAGTTATCGAACAATGTATTACTACAAAGCTTCTATCAGTCGTTGAACTCTCTAAATAAGTCAGTGGCTGACAACCTTGGAGGTGGCACCTTTATGGACTTAGAATTTCCTATTACCTCGACTTTGTTAGAGCGAATAACAAAAACCAGCCAAGCTTGGCATACTAGAAAAGCGGATGTGCCAACTTCAGGAACGCCCTTATCCATCTTGACCAATGAAATGAGAAAAAGAGAAGAGGAGCAGGACGAGTCAATGGACAAGATGATGACACAAATTTACTTGATGGCCAAGCATGTAATGGGAGTAGGTGGTGCAAAAGTGGTGAATGCTGTAAGTACACCAAAAATCAAAGTGATTGATGATGAGCTGATGACAGTTGTCGATGGTAAACTATGCTTTATATCGGCGGGTTCTCATCCCGAGTATTATCACCCGAGGGAGAAGAACCAAGGTTGGATAAAAGACAAGGAAAGGGATGAAAATTAGAGGGATAGAGACAAAGATGGTGATCGTTTCAATCACCGAAGCTCAAATACCTATATACCTCCAAATAAGGCGAACTCTCTCTACCAACCGGGCACAAGAAACCCCGGCCATTCCAAGCTAGAGGACATGTTACCCTTGGTTCTCAAGAAGGTGGATACGACAAACACTGAAGTGAGTGAGCTAAAGAGTGAAGTTTCTACACTTCATCAAACCATGAGCTCGCACTCAGCCTGGATCAAGTGTCTTCAAGCCCAAATTAACTACTTCTCAAGACAAATGAACCCGAGGATGAAGGGGCCACAACCTAGTTATACAATCACCAATCCAAATAATGAGTGATTTGAGGTAGTATCGTCAATTTGCGACGTTAAATCAAGTGCCACTTGGGAGGCAACCCAAGTTTCTTTACTTTGTTTTTGGTTATCTTTTGTTGTTTTTGGTGTGTTTGTAGGGAATGCATGGAGTAGAAACATGGACAAGTGAAAACATAGGCTGTGAGGAGTACTGTGCAGACCGCAAAACCAATTGTGCATGGCGCACAACTCATCGTATGCCAAAACAGAGTGCCTAGAAAGAAGTTGAAAAAAAGGAGGTGACGTGCGCTGGGCGGTGTTGTCTGCATGAGTTAAAGTGTGCATCGCACCTCTATCACATGACAGACCAGAAACCTGGGCAAACCCTGGGGAGAAAAAGGGCGATGTGCGAAATGTCATGCAGTCCACACCAAGGTTGGTGCAAATCACATATCACGACAAACAAGAGGTAAATATGAATTTTAATTGACTTAACCTGTTGACTGACCCGACCCGGAGATGACCCGACTGAATTTTCTTTTTCTTTTTTCCTCTTAACACCGCCTCTTTCTTCTTCTTCCACCATTTTTTCTCCAAACATCAAAATTTCTTTCCCAAAATTCTCTCTAAATCCCTCAAACTCCCCCAAAATCTTTCCTTTTCCTCCTTCCCTCATCCAACCATCTCTGCAACTCCACCACTACTGTATCCATTGTCTCTCTAGGTGAGTTGATTGGGTCACCATTGTTGCACTACAAAAAGCTTTAATTTTCACTTCTCTTTGCCTAATCTTCACTTATGGTAAGTTCCCCGATGTTAAATACTGGTTTTCTTGAAGGTTGGGAACTCATATTGTGAAGCATGCTTAGTAGAATTGCCATGTTGATTTTGGGTGAGATTCAAAAATTTTGGGTCCCTAATTTTGAGTTGTATTGATGATTTTGCTTACTTTCAACTTGGTAGAACTTGAATTATGTCAAGGAATGTTGATTGGCAGTGAATTTTAGCCTTGAAATATGTGTTTGAGGTGAAGTCTGAGTAACCACTTGTGATTGACGAATGGTTTGGCCCGATGATAGATTGGGTGATGTCGTTCTTAAGGGTAAACCGTTATTAGTCATGAGAACTGGTTCAAAATTAGTTATTGAGGCTGAATTTTGATGATCGTATGTCCATGATTCATTGTTGAAACTTATATTTTGGGTGTATGATCTCGTGCGGGGAGGGGTTAATTATTGCTAAGTTTATTGGTGTCCATTGTTGCAAATAAGGGCTTGATATTCCTGATGATAGACGGGGTAACGTCCATCTTAAGGGAAGTCGTTAAGTTCTTTGCTTGCTTGTTGAGGTTGTCAATGGAAATCCGGAGAAGTCTGAGTACCTGGATGTTTATGGTCATGATACCTTTATCCCCCTTGTTTAATTTGATTGGTTTGTTGTGTGGTTCCAAGTGCCCAAGCACATCTAGCTTTACGAATCACATGCAGAATTCACAAGAACACAAGGAACCAAAAATTCTAATTGTGCCTTTGTGTGTTTCATATGCGATGCATAGATCTTGATGTGCGGGTCGCACAAGGCATAAGACCATGTGTAAAAGAGAAAGCCAACACTGCTTTGAAAGGGCGGCGCATGATGCGACACGCACTTTGTCTGGTGCATTTTGCACCAGCTTCGCACCTCAAAGAAAAATCCATGTAGGATTCTATAAGCTTGTGAGATAGCACGTGCGACGCGCACTCCTTCTGGTGCATTTTGCATGTGGTCCGCACAAGCCTTCAGTCACCTACTTCATTTTTCTAGTCTGTTGCATTCAAGCCTTTTTAGTTTGTTAACTTCTTTTTAGATTTTTTTTTGTGTTGGCTCACAATCTCTGTATGCAGAACATGTATCCTAACGGGGGTAACGTAGAGAGGAGTTCACGACGGCCAACGGCTCTCTCCTTCTCCAACCTATCTCAAAAGGGAAAAAGAAAGTCTCATCTTCTCCTAACCAAGTCTCATAGGAGGAGAAGGTTTGATTCAGAATGAAGTGCATGAAAGTGATTTATGATCGTGATATTGGTAGGTCCTTCAATGTACAATAAAGCTTTAACCTTGATGCAATGGGAGATAACCTACCCAATATCCCTACCCAGTTCGCCAACTGACAGTGGCAACCTTTTCAGGAGGTTCCCGAAAACTACTACAAGGAGTTAGTCCGGAAGTTTTTCGCCTCATAACAGGCCACACAAGATGCTAAGGGCTACAAAGAAGGTTGTAAAACATTCCCCGCATTGGACTAGGTCTTTGTTTGGGGTAAAGAAATTAGAATCACCCCAGCTACAATTAATGCTATCTATTGGGGAACTTCTATTGAACCAACACCTGAGCTGAAGGCTAAGCTACTTCTAAAGCGCAAACCTCTCGAATGGGCAGCTCCTATCATTGCTCTTGATGAACCTCTCTGGGCAACTTTAGGGGGTGATATACCATGCTGGACTTTGTACTTCGGGGCACACCTATGGTATGACTTTATCCGCTCCCGCTTCATTCCCTCTCAGAATGACCAAAAGGTCACGCATGATGGGGACATTCTAATAGCTGCAACTATCGTGGGGGATCATATTAATGTTGGTGAGGTCATCGCCTTGGTGATAAAATGAAAGGTTTCATAGGGGTGGTGATGCATTCCCCTTTTCCAATGCTAATCAATAAACTTTTTGCACAAGCTGGCATTCCTTACTTTGACTGTGATTCCCCTACTCTAGCCATTAGTGTGCTATATACCGATAGGAAAACTAACTGGGATGCTCCTCGTTTCAAAAGGCATAGGGAAGAAGTTTTGGTGGAGAGGATGATGATGAGCTGATGTTGACTTACATGCCTCATCTCCTTCTCATTCTCCTACAGAAATACACACTCCCACTACCAATGCATCCAGAGAGCAAGTGTCTAAAGGTGGGATCTAAGATATGGTTAACAAAACATGCAACTATGAAGGAAATTGAGGGATTTGTCAAAAAACCTACCATGATTGATTGAGAGAGCAGCGAAGAAAACCATCAAAAGAGTCATGGAGAAGGTGTCCAATCTTTGCAAAAGGGTGGATGTTTGTGAAATTTCTGTCAAGACACTCCGTAGATACCTCAACAAAGGAAAAGGTAAAAACCCAGTGGAGGAGGCAGATTTGAATACCTTACCTCAACCTCGCACCATTCCTGCCCCACTAGAAAACTTGTTGGCGCCCATGTCTGATAATGAAGAGGAGTCACCCAGTGATGAGGGAATAGCTGACAATGATGATAATAAGGCATAATCCTCCAGGGAGTTCACCCTTCTTTCCCTTGCGCTACTAGCATTAAGGGCAATGCTTCTTTTATGGAGAGGGGGTGTCTTTACTTGATTTTTGTTGGGTTCCTGTGATTGTTCTTGAGATATTGTTTTTTCTTGCCGTTTCTAGGCCTTGTTGACCCTTTAGTTCTACTAGATTTGATTTGGCCCTTATCGGGCATATTTTGGATGATTGTGATGCTTATTGCCCTTGCCGGGCCTTTTGTTTATGTTTTATTTTGAGCTTATTTGTGCCCTCATCGGGCTTAATTTTTTTTGTTGAGATTGTGTTGCTGGGTTGGTCATACATGCCCCATTATCTTACCACCTGTGCTTTGCAAATGAGCTAAAGGCCTACGTCGAGGCTTGTTTTTAAATTGAATCATGAGCGCACAATTGGATATCTCCTTGTTAATAGTAGTTTAGCAATAAACTCCAAGGGTTTTCTTAATACCACAGTTCTTTCCCAAGGAGCAAAAGTTTTGGATTATTTTCTTTTTCTTTTCTTTTGTTTTTGTGTTGAACCGGGTTGGTGTTTCCCTATGATAGATTGAGAGGCAACTTTCTTAAGGGAAATTCCAAGTTTTAGTTTTTAATTGAGTCTGTAGTTGCTTGTCTCAAATTGGGCCCACCAAAAAAAAATCTTGGCAAATTGTTTTTGAAAATAAAAGGAAGAAGTGAAATGGAATTTTTTCTTTTTGAGGAAAAGCATTCTCTTGTCATGACTTGCACACTCTCGCTTTGTCTTGATTGAATCACAAACGAGTGTGTAACAAACTCGAAATAGCTTGTCAAAAATCATTTGTCCCAATTGATTTTGAGACTAATGAAAGAAGTCTTGTGGCATGATGCCTTGAGTGGTGAGGCTTTACCTTGATTCTCGTGCATGTGTATCGTCTAGAAGTTACCCTAATGTGATTCAAGGCAAAATTCTAGGTGTGATCGAGCTTGGAAAATTACCTTAGGCCCTTTTTGATAGCCACTTCACCCAAACGACTTCCCATAACATCAATCCTAGTGAACCCTTTGAGCTTGAACCGTTCTTTGGCACCTTGTTGACACCTTGACCTTTCTGAATCTCTATCTTGGCACCCATTATCCCTAATTGCTTGAAAGTGAAATGTAGGCTAAAGCCTAAGTTTGGGGAGGGGGGGGGAATGAAAAGACAACATAGGCAAATGCCTAAGTTTGGGGGTGTATGTGATCAAATAAAGAGAAGAAAAGGAATTCACTTTAAATGCAAGGTAGCACCTTAGGTTTGAATTGAAAATTGCTGTAAAAGTCAATCTAATGAGCGTAAATGGAAAGTAAAAATAGGTGCTACCAAATGAAGGTGATACAAGGAGTCAAATGATCATGATTGAAAAGGAGAAGCTTGGGTTGTGTGAGGGAGAAATAAGGTGAAGTTGAAATTTGAAAATTTGAGCGATGTTCGAAATGAGAACAAAGAGCATTAGGGAGGTGTAGTCACTTGAACCTAATGAAATCCTCACCTTATCCCTAGCCATCATTGTAACTCACAAGTCCTTGGTGATTTCGAGCTTGGCTACCCTACATTAGTGGTGATTTACATGAAGGGCAATCCTATGGTTCGACATGTATGCACTTGAACTTCCTTGAGAGAGTGAGAGTCTTCTTGGTTCCCCTATAATCCCATTGTTTTGAAAATTGACTGATAGTGAGTGGGATTCTCTCTTGTGGTGAGTGGCGTTATACACTCGAATTGAAACATGACGTCTCTATTTTAATTGAGGGAAATGAATGAGACAAGTTGTGTGGTGAATCTTGAGGCAAAACTTGACTGTCCATGCAAATCACTTGAGAAGCTTAAATGTCATGTTTTGAATGACAAAATTCCCTTGGTTTTGAATGGATAATGAAGTCCTTTTGGAAAAGAATAAGCAATTGCCTTGAGTTTGTGGTGGTTCAAATTGAGATGAACGTCGTAGTTGAGTCTTTTGTTTGTTCTTTTTCTAAATTTTTAGTATAGATTAGTCTTTTGTGCCTTGATTGAATCTAAAGCATAATTCATTCTTTGCCTTGTTAGTATCTTGCTTGAGGACAAGAAATAGTTCAAGTTTGGGGGTTTGATAAGTCGGTAATCTACAAAATTATTGAGCCTAAATCCATGAATTATTGCTATGTTTTGAATATATTTAGAGGTTCTTATGGCCTTTATTGATGTCTATGTAGGGTTTTTTGATTGGTGATGATAAATAAGGAAATGGACCCAAAAAAGATCTCAAAAGGAGTGAAGTGCGAAAGGATCAGAAAAGATGAAGATTCTGGCCTGAGATGCGGTTCCTGTGCGACACGCACAAGCCATGGTGCGGAATGCACCTCTACCGCATGGAGATGCAAAATTCACTGAAGAATCTTCTAAGAGGTGCGATCGCAGTGCAATGCACACAAACAAAGGTGCGAACTGCACCTTCTTCGCACGAAGCCTGCAACATGAGCTGAAGTCACTGGTCCAACTGAAGATAGTGTGTGACATGTACATCATGACGTGTGAACCGCACGTCACATCGCACACCACCAAAAGGGCAATTTTGTCCTAAATTCTGGTGATGTTTTGGGAAAGTATATAAAGCTAATTTAGGCACAATTGTAAATAACATTCTTCAGTCCAAAACAATCTGAAGACATTTTTACATTTGAGAATAAGTTTTCCTCTCCAAAGAGAAGAGGGCTTGAATCCATTCTCTTGGTTAACCATTTGTGTACTCAAATTGAGCTTAGAACTTGAAATTAAGCTTGAATGAAGAGGATTGTGACTTACCGATTTTGTATATCTCTCTCCTTTGCTCTGAGTGGCTGATTTTATTTTCTAGGGATGTGTTGATAATGGGTGCTTGACAAATAGGTGTGGGTGTTGTTTATTCTTGCTTATAATTTCTTATTTGACATGGGTCTAGTAGTTTCACCAAGTTTTAATCTAAAAATTAGTGGTTGCAAACATTAATTTTCATTACTTGACTATGTTGTTGCTTGAAAGAGAATTTCATGGTTTTGGATGTGAGATTGCTAGTGGAAACGTGGGACTCCATTCAGATTAGAGGCTAGAAATAGCTCATTTTGACGGAATAGCCCACTTAAGGGTCTAAGCTAGAGATAGTGTGACCTCTCTAAGCTAGATATTGGCTACTTATCGACTTCACCGATGATGCTCTAACTGGGATTATCGTATATATTGTTGTTGATCGAGAGATAAACAACCATACCCATGACCAATGCTACTTATGTCAATAAGCGAGAATAAGTGTGAATTGATAAATACCCTATCCCATATTAAAGCCCCATTGGATACACATCCCTAGTCGCCTACTCAATCTGATACACCCATTTTACTTACTTGCTTTAAATCTGAATTGTGATTGTAGTGACAGAATCCCAATTACCCCAACCTTTTACTTTTGTGTTTTTAAACAATTACTCTCCTATTGAAGTCAATTTGATAAAATCTTCATATAGCTAGCATCAAGTCTCAGTGAGTACGACCCTAACACCTATTGGGTACTTATAAATGTGTTTTGCTTGACGATCACCGTGCCTCCATATTTGGGGAGTACGATTTGAACATTTATCAAAAATGGTTTTGATAAGTTAGTAATCTACCAACTTATTGAGCCTAAATCCATGAATTATTACTATGTTTTGAGTAGATTAAGAGGTTCTTATGGCTTTTATTGATATCTATGCAGGTACTTTTGATTAGTGATGATAAACAAGGAAATGGACCCAAACAATGCTCAAAATGAGTGAAGTGTGAAAGTATCAGAAAAGATGAAGATTTTGGCTCAAGATTTGGTGCCCGTGCGACTCTCACAAGTCGTGGTGCGGAATGCACCTCTATCGCATGGAGATGAAAAATTCACTAAAAAAGCTACTTAGGGGTACAGTCACTATGCGACGCGCACAACCAAAGGTGAAAACCACACCTTCTTCGCACGAAGCCTCCAATATGAGCTGAAGTCACTAGTCCAACTGAATATAGTGTGCGATGCGCAGATCATGAGGTGCAAACCATACGTCGTTTCGCACACCAACCGAAAGGCAATTTTGTCCTAAATTCTAGTGATGTTTTGGGAAAGTATAAAAGGCCAATTTAGGAACAATTGTAAATAACATTCTTCATTCCAAAATATTCTGAAGATCATTTTACCTTTGAGAACAAGTTTCCTCTCCAAAGAGAGGAGGATTTGAATCCATTCTCTTGGTAAACCATTTGTGTACTCAAATTGAGCTTAGAACTTGTAATTAAGCTTGAATGAAGAGGATTGTGACTTAACCATTTGGTATATCTCTCTCCTTTGCTATGAGTGGCTGATTTCATTTGTCTAGGGATGTGTTGATAATGGGTTCTTGACAAATAGGTGTGGGTGTTGTTTATTCTTGCTTATATTTGCTTATTTGACATGGATCTATTAGTTTCACCAAGTTTTAATCTAAAAATTAGTGGTTGCAAACATTAATTGTCATTACTTGACTATGTTGTTGCTTGAAAGAGAATTTCATGGTTTCGAATGTGAGATTGCTAGTGGGAACTTGGGACTCCATTCAGGTTTGAGGCTAGAAATAGCTCATATCGACGGAATCACCCACTTAAGGGTCTAAGCTAGAGATAGTGTGACCTCACCAAGATAGATATTGGTTGCTTATCGACTTCATCGATGATGCTCTTACTTGGATTATCGGATATATGGTTGTTGATCGAGAGATGAAAAACCATACCCATGACCAATGCAACTTATGTCAATAAGCAAGAATAAGTGTGAATTGATAAACACCCTATCCCACATTAAAGCCCCATGGGATACATATCCTTAGTCGCCTACTCAATTTGATACACCCATTTTACTTACTTGCTTTAAATTTGAATTGTGATTGTAGTGACAGAATCCCAATTCCCCCAACCTTTTACTTTTGTGTTTTTAAACAATTACTCTCCTATTGAAGTCAATTTGATACAATCTCCATATAGCTAGCATCAAGTCTTTGTGGGTACGACCCTGACACCTATTGGGTACTTATAAATGTGTTTTGCTTGACGACCGTTGTGCCTCTATATTTGGGGAGTACCATTTGAGCATTTATCAAAAATTGTTTTGATAAGTCGGCAATCTACCAACTTATTGAGCCTAAATCTATGAATTATTGCTATGTTTTGAGTAGATTTAGAGGTTCTTATGGTCTTTATTGATTTCTATACATGTACTTTTGATTAGTGATGATAAACAAGGAAATGGACCCACAAAAAGCTCAAAAGGAGTGAAGTCTAAAAGGATCGGAAAAGATGAAGATTCTGGCCCAAGATTTGGTGCCCGTGCGACTCTCAGAAGTCGTGGTGCGCAACGCACCTCTACCACATGGATATGAAAAATTCACTAAAGAAGCTGCTTAGGGGTGCGGTCACTGTGCGACGCGCACAACCAAAGGTGTGAACCACACCTTCTTCGCACGAAGCCTCCAATATGAGCTGAAGTCACTAGTCCAACTGAAGACAGTGTGCGACGCGCACATCATGACGTACAGACCTCACATTGCTTCACACACCACCCGAAGGGCAATTTTTTTCTAAATTCTAGTGATGTTTTGGGAAAGTATAAAAGGCCAATTTAGGCATAATTGTAAATAACATTCCTCATTCCAAAATAATTTGAAGAGCGTTTTACCTTTGAGAACACGTTTTTCTCTCCAAAGAGAAGAGGGTTTGAATCCATTCTCTTGGTTAACCATTTGTGTACTCAAATTGAGCTTAGAACTTGAAATTAAGCTTAAATGAAGAGAATTGTGACTTACCCATTTGGTATATCTCTCTCCTTTGCTATGAGTGGCTGATTTCATTTGTCTAGGGATGTGTTGATAATGGGTGCTTGACAAATGGTTGTGGGTGTTGTTTATTCTTGCTTATAATTGCTTATTTGACATGGATCTAGTAGTTTCACCAAGTTTTAATCTAAAAATTAGTGGTTGCAAACATTAATTTTCATTACTTGACTATGTTGTTGCTTGAAAGAGAATTTCATGGTTTTGGATATGAGCTTTCTAGTTGGAACTTGGGACTCCATTCAGGTTTGAGGCTAGAAATAGCTCATATTGACGAAATCACCCACTTAAGGGTCTAAGCTAGAGATAGTGTGACTCCCCAAGCTAGATATTGGTTGTTTATCGACTTTACCGATGATGCTCTAACTGAGATTATCGGATATATAGTTTTTGATCGAGAGATAAACAACCATACCCATGACTAATGCTACTTATGTTAATAAGCGAGAATAAGTGTGAATTGATAAACACCCTATCCCACATTAAACCCCCACTGGATACACATCCGTAGTCACCTACTCAATTTGATACACCCATTTTACTTACTTGCTTTAAATTTGAATTGTGATTGTAGTGACAGAATCCCAATTCTCTTACCTTTTACTTTTGTGTTGTAAAACAATTACTCTCCTATTGAAGTCAATTTCATACCATCTTCATATAGCTAGCATCAAGTCTCTGTGGGTACGACCCTGATACCTCTTGGGTACTTATAAATGTATTTTGCTTGACGATCATCGTGCCTCCGTATTTGGAGAGTATGATTTGAGTGTTTATCAAATACCTTTGGGTTTTGAGGGGATCCTCTGTCTCTACATAATTCTGATTTGTATAGCAAGGTTTTAACAGGTACGGTACTCTAAATCCTTCGTAACTTTTATCAAGCGCCATGATCGACAATACCTGCAAATCTAATATTTCAAATTGCTTTTTATTGGGAGTAATTTTCTCTATGTTCTTTTCAGGGGTAGCTGGGACGACTTCCTGAGTGTATGTCTCCGGTGGTTTCATTTTATAACCATTCCTGGTTTGGATAGTGAAACCTTTATTGCCTGTTGAGGAGGAATCTTCCCTAAAAACTATTTTAAGAGGTTTTAATTTGGTTAAACTAGTTATAGGTTCTTTTAATGGTGAATGAATGGTAGCTTTTGGCAGATGTGGAAATTCTGGTAAAACTGAATATCTATTTTCGAGTTGTGGTTTATCTTCTTCTTTAAAAGGCCTTTTCATTTTTTCTTTAGGTTTGAAGGCTAGGAATGGGGGCCTCAGAGGTCTTATTCCTGGGGTTTCGGGTCTCATTATTTCTGTGTAAAAATTCTCTTGTTAAAAAATTTAAGAGGGTATTATTTCCCATGTTATAAATTCAATTTTAAAATTAAAGCTGGATAACAAAGCTTGCCATCTAGCAAATATTTGTTTAGAAACTAAATTGTTAACATCCTTTTGTAAAACATCTTTGGCTGCTTTGCAGTCTACTCTTAAAAAAATTTCTTTGTTTATTAAATCATCTTGAAATTTAGTAATATATAGTACTATAGCCAAAATTTCCTTTTTCATAGTACTATAATTTTTTTGGGCATTATTCCATAAACCTGACGTGAATCTTACTAATTGTTTGGGGGTTCCTAGAGAAACTCTTTGTCTAATGATGCCTCCGTATCCTATGTCCAAGGCATTGGTTTCTACAATCATGAATGCCTTTGGATGTGGTATTCCTAGGCACGGAAGTTTTGAACTATTAATTTGATTTTTTTAACTGTCTTAGTTTGTTATAATGACCTTGGGACTGGATCTTTCTTTAATGACCCTCCAGGTTATTTTCCTGTTTTTCGTGCATTTTTGATGTTTCGACCGTTCCCTTAGTGGCTACAAGTCATGTATGACTTGCCGTGACTGACTTTTTGGTGCCCGGGCCATTCGTTAGGTCATTATGGCCATTTCCCTATTTTAGAATTTAAACTTAAAAAATCCTTGACTTTGGTCAACTTTCTTGGTAGACGTGCTCAAAATAGAAATTTGATAGTTCTGTTGGCTCTAGAATTGGGATTTTGGCTTAGTAAGACCATTGGTCTGGGTTTGAGTTCTTTTGATTTGGTTTTGGGTTGCTTTCAAGCCAGTTCGGCTAGTAGGGTAGACTTTGGTCAACATTCGGAGAAGATGGCCTCAGATGGAAATTTTGTCACCAATGTTAGCTCCGAAATGTCAACTTTGGGCTAGGAGGGCTTTTGGTTTGGCTCTCGAGGCTTCCGGACTCATATTTTTGGCTGTTGGGTTTCATTTTAGTTAAGTTGGCCGCAAGTTGGTTCTTGGGCGTGGGGCCCACTTTTTGTTAAAACAGTCTCCCTTGGAGTTTTGGTTGATTACGTTGAGTCCAGAATTCCATTATTGATTCAGTTGCATAGTTCGTTTGCATCCGCGGGACACTGAATAAATCCTAATGGTCCATCCGGTGTAATCTTAGCCTAAACATTTCTGCTGATATTGTTGTTGCTATTGGGTCCAAAATTGCGTACTTTCACCGCATTTGTGATGGCTATATTTGTGGACTTTTTTTGCTTTTGCGGACACCATAATTAAAATGAAAGCTCCACAATTGCGGGGACATAGAGGAACAGTGACCTCAGCAATTGCGAAGGTTTTGCCGCTTTTGCGACGTCCGCAATTGCGGGCAGTTATCAACTTTTACAGAAAAAGTTGTTGTTTATTACTTCTCCAACATCGTTTTCCAGCCTTATGTGCTCATCTTCCCAACTCTTAAACACCAAAATTCTCTCTGCAAATTTCCCCAAATAATTCTTAGTCTTAGGAAATCGATTATTCTTCGTGAATTCGTATTCCCTCGATAACTGGTAAGTTGTCCTTCCTCAAAGCTCTCTTCTTCTGTTTTTATGAAAACTCCCTTATTCATTAATTCTTGGGGACTTAGATAATCCTTGTAGATTCAGTTCTTGAGCTTGCATGTTCGTGAGTTCGTGGAACTCACTCCATTGTCATAATTCTCTCCCTACTTGGTAAGTTTTTACCCTTGGAAATCATTGTTCCTCCATTATTGTTCTCTTGAATTAGTAGCACTTCGGGGCTGTTTTGGTCCCCAAAATGAGCTCCATTCGTGCTTAAATTTTGAGCATGGGTTCCTTAACCCACCGCGACCGTAATTGTGAATTTTATTTTCTATTTTATTGCACGGTCCTCGAGGGTCATTTTCTGACCCAATTTCCAGCCCAATTTTTCGTATATCAATATGGGTGTCATTCTTCTCATCTTAACACCTAGTTTATGTTCTTGATAGCGTGTCAGCTTTCCGAGGCTGTTCGAAAGGGCAAGGCACACGAGTGATGGTTCGTGTTTGCAGTTTGTCCCCGAGGTAGGTTATAGTTTACCTTCTAGACTAAGTTTAGTTAGATTTTATATATTTGTATGATACTGGAACGTTAGGTAGGATATTAGATAGATTTAGGCTTGAATCCTGTTTATCTTTTTAAATTGGCCATTTCAAATTATAGTATAAAATATTCATGCTTATCCTTAGCCTAGGAGCTTGTGGTATCTTTATGGCTAGTATAGAATCCTTAGTATGCTTTTAGGAGATTTTAGAGGTAGAGTGGAGATTCTCGGTGCATTTCGCTTTATTATACCGTTATGTGTTACTATGGGCCCGAGGCCATAACTTGTATCTGGATGGAGTTCCAAGTCAGTTCTCTTGATTTGGAGGGTACCTTACCCTCTTCTGCCTTGTTGAGCGTGTTTTCTCTGAATATAGAAATTTATATGCTCATACTGTATTGTCATGCTTATCGGTACGAAAAAGAAAGACTTTAAGGCTGTTTGGTCCTACATTTGGCAACTATCGGGTTTTCATGATCTTTGGGCTTTTAAAATGATTGATTTGGAATTATTACTGATTTTGGGAGGAAAAGGGAAAAATACTACTTTTTATACATACGTTAATGAATCCGAGGTTAAATTCTTGGAGCTCAATGTGTTATCTCGGGTTTTACTTTTATGCATACATTGATGTGTCCGAGGTCATTTTCGAGCACCCCGATGCTCTATTTCACATTTTTTTCTTCCTGCACTCATTTGATAAGTTCGATGTTTCATCCCGAGCGCCCGAGTACTAGATACTGAGTTTGACTTGTATATATTCATACATTACATCATTGTTGCATCGTATTACATTGGCTTTGGATGTGTTTGGATTGTTGGCTGATTTGAGTTGATCTTATTATTACTCCACCTTTTATTATTTTAGTTGTGATTTTTGGCTCGATAACTAGATTTAGATGGATCTCTGGTATTTTAACTGCTTTCATGTATCTTATTATTTATATATTATCTTTCTGCGCTCGGTTGGCCTATGATGTCTACTGAGTACCCGTGGTCTTGGTACTCATACTACACTCTGCATCTTTTTCAGATGTAGCACCTAGTACGAACCACCCTCACTGATCTTCCTGTCGTTCGAGGCCTATTGCAGATCGGATCGCGGCGAGCTCCCGACTCTTTTGGAGACTTCAAATGCTTTCCATCTTGTACGTCCTGTCTATATTTTGTATTTTTGATAGACAAAGTCTGTTGTATAGATACTATTTACTTTAGTCACTCTTGTACTAGTGACACCAGGTCCGGGTTGGTTCTCATGTATGTTTTGTCTATTCAGTCACTTTAGGGCCATCTTTTGTATATTTTGTACGTTGGTATGTGTATATGCTATTGGGTCTGTCTTTTCTTTATATCTTTCGCTTTTCCTTAGTCTTATTGTTATTATTGTCTTTCGCATGATTGGGTTTGCTTGCCTACCGGGGGGTTATGTAGGCGCCATCATGGCCTGATTTTGGGTCATGACAAAGTGGTATCAGAGCTCTAGGTTCACCGGTCTCGCCAGTACAAGAGCAAAGTGTCTAGTAGAGTCTCTTGGATCAGTACAATGACATCCGTATCCAATCTGTGAGAGGCTATAGGACATTCCTAGGAAATATGTCATATTCTTTGATTCCTTGTCGTGCGTTCTTGACTTGATCAACTTCTGAGTATCTTTGTTTCACTCTTTCTCAAATGGTTCGATTGAGATTTGCAGCGAGTGAGGACGAGGCCCCTACGCATGCAGTTAGATCCCCAGCTAGGGGACGAGGTAGAGGTCGACCTAGAGGTTGAGGTAGGGTATGGGCTGCGGTACCAGCTCGGGATCGGGTTAGACTACCATCACCAGAGCCTGAGGTTAGAGTGTATGGGGTACAATATGAGTCAGAGCATGTGGGGCCAGCCCAACATTCGGCAGGTTTAGCTACTCCAGTGTTTCAAGACACCTTGGTTCGATTTTTGGGTTTCCTCGAGGGTATTACCCTGCCTGCAGGTTCTCCAGCCACTCCGATTATTTCTCAGGTTCGAGATGAGGGTCTGACTTCAGCTCAGGCAGCAGCACAGGGTTCAAGAGCGCAGCCTGCTACTGCAGCTCCCAGATTGGAGGTATTATTGGTTCCTTTATTTTCTCCACCTCTTCCAGCCATTCCAGTTATGTCTTCTGAGGAGAAAAAGATGCTGGGTAGGTTCTTGAGATTAGGTCCTCAGAGGTTTTCAGGTGCTTCTAGGGAGGATGCGCACGAGTTTCTGACTAGCTGGCAGGAGAGGTTACATAATTTTGAATTAGTTAAGTCACATGGAGTATATTACACTGCGTTTCAGCTAGATAGTCCGGTGAAACAGTGGTGGAGGTCATTTGTTGCTTGCAGACCAGCTGGGTCACCTCTGCTTACTTGGGCCCAGTTCTCAACAGCTTTTCTGGAGAAGTATGTACCGCATAGAATGAAAGAGTGGTTGATGGATCAGTTCCCTGGGTTGTAGCAGGGCTCTGTGACTGTGACTGAGTATGGGGTCCACTTCCACCAGTTTTCTAGACACGCCATTATGATTCTGCACACTAAGCATGAGAGAGTACGCTGATTTGTTCGAGATTTGACCTTGCATCTTCACTTGGCCACAAAGGGTATGGTAGCATCGGGTCAGTCTTTTCTAGAAATAGTTGATCATGTATGTACTATTAATGGAATACTTTGCGAGGCCCAAGGGGGCAGCAATAAGAGGCCCTGCCATCAGGGGAGTTTCAGCAATTCACCGGCCCGTCTAGGCTACTATGGTAGAGGTCCTCACTAGAAGTGCTTCTAGATGAGCTGGCCTGTTCAGGCGGATTTACAGACTTCTGAGGGTCAGAGTAGCTAGAGTATTGTTCCTTCTCCACGAGGTGGTCATTCAGGGTCTACAGGTCATGGTGGTCATTCTGATTCAGTTGGGTCTTCATAGAGGGGTACATATGGTCAGGGTTGTTACGAGTGTTGCGAGATAGGCCACTTCACTAGAGATTGTCTGTCCGTACCATACTAGAGGTGACAAGATAAGTTAGTTCAGGACCCAAGGCTCCAACACCTCCAGCTAGAGGCAGTTCACAGGGTAGTAGGGGTGGTCCATGGTACTAGAGGTGGTCCTCAGTCCGGTAGGTCAGGTGGTCATGGCAGTTGGAGCCACATATATGTAGTTCCGGGCTGGACAGAGGCCGAGGCTTCAGATGTTGTGATCACAGGTAAGATCTTCGTTTGTCATTAGTCTACTTCTGCTTTGTTTGATCTGCGGTCTACATTATCATATGTATCTGCTTATTATGCTACCCGTTTGGATTCTACTTGTGAGTCTTTTCCTGCGCCCTTGTGTGTATCTACCCAGTACGTGATTCTTTAGTAGTGGATCTTGTGTATCGGGATTGTGTGGTGACTGTCCTGGTGTACAACACGTGGGTAGACTTGGTTGATTTTGATGTGATCTTGGGCATGGATTGGTTGTCCCCTTATATTGCAGTCTTAGATTGCTTCGCCAAAACTATTACTCTTTGGATGCCTGGTATCCCTACTTGTATATGGAAGGGTGCCAATAGCCTTATGCTAAGGCGTGTTATTTCCTTTCTGAGCGCCCAAGGGTTTGTTGGGAAGGGGTGCTTAGCTTATCTTGCCTACGTCCGTGATACTAGTGCCACCAAAACTCCTCTTGAGTCAGTTCCTGTGGTTTGCGAGTATTCGGATGTGTTTCCTTCTGATCTTACGAGTCTTCCTCCTGATCCTGACATTGATTTTGGTATCGATATTGAGCCAAGCACTAATCCCATTTCTATTCTGCCATATCGGATGGCACCTGCTGTGTTTAGGGATCTTAAGGATCAACTCCAAGATTTGTTGAGTAAAGGGTTCATCAGGCCTAGTGTGTCTCCGTGGGGTGCTCTGATTCTGTTTGTGAGGAACAAGGACGAATCTATGCATATGTGTATTCACTACAGACAGTTGAATAAGGTGACAGTTAAGAACATATATTCGATGCCGCGTATTTGTCATACCCTGAAGCTAGCCCCTAGACATAACACGGGACCTAGGCTCACAAGTCACCCCAAGCTAAGCTTGAAATTGGCATATTACAAGCATACTGAATATAATTTTAAGCAAACGAAAGCATATCAAATAATACATAACAGATGAAGATAATAATTTTAAAGATATCTGAAATAATAGTTTGTCTGAAAATCAAGGGAACTACACAAGCCTCTAATTCTGATGAGCTGTTGGGACAAGCCCCCAGCTAACTCCAAATACCTAAAGTAAATACAGACTGACTAACTCAAAAGCATGTAAAAGATATGTCCTCGGATGATGAGGACTCACCACTGACTGTCATTGATGAAGCACCGGGCGAAGCTAATCATGAGGTTGAAGTTGAGAACCTAAACCTGCATCATGATAGGATGCTACATAGAGAGTATTTGTCAGTACTTCAGATGTACTGAGCATGAGAGATATGCAAAGCTGACTGAATATGTAAAATGCTAAATTACTAAAAAGATGTAAAATTGAATTATACTATAGTACATAGGCCTAAATCATAGTCGTACATAAAAGAGCTGAAATGCAAGAGTAATATGAAGACATACTTAAACGTGATAAAAGGAATAAACTGAGGGCCTGAGGTACTTTACTAAACTAATATCGTGGGAGAGTCTATTAACTGCCATAAACCTCGTGAGCTAAACGTGGAGTACGATGTATACGCCACATCAAGAGAAACCAATATACCTTACCAGGGTACAAATACATGGCTGATGTGATCACTATTTTTGAGGCCCAACTGAGGGATAAATAACCTATGGTGGCACGTAGTTCTTAGACTTTATGGGTACGCTGAACCCTGGTCCAACCCAGTGCTAAACACTTCTCCAAAACTGAATATTAATAGCTCATTTAAGACTGAAGTTCTGAATTAACTAACTGGTCTGAAATACTGTAGTAACCAGAAACCTGATTGAATTCTTGTTTTTAACTCAAAACTAGTAGTCTAGGATAAATTTTGAGAAAAAGCTATTTCTTTAGAAAATACCACAACTTAGGGCTAAATTCATAGTTTCTCAACTCATGATGAAAACTTATGCAAATCACTAAAACATAATACGATTCATACAGAACATGATACAAATCATGTAGGAATCATAAAGACAAAATATTGGAATAATTTGCATAGTTGGGTAGGAACCCTAATCTTGAAAACCAAAATATTTGAAGAAGATCCTGGAGTTTTGGGCATAAGGGTGAACTAAACCCTTACTGAATATCCATATACCTGGTGGATGACAATCCCTGCAAGAAATCTGAAGTTGGAGCTTTGAGAAGAAAGCCCTAGGTTTGGAAGTTTGGAGAAGAACGCTCCTTTCTAAATTGAGATTGAATTTAGAGAATCTGACTTGTTTTGGAGGTTTATATTTAATAAAATAAGCCTAAGACTATTTATAGTCGGAGCCAAAATAGAAGGGAAAGGTCTGAAATACCCCTAAGAAATTTTAAAAGAGAACTGCTGAAATTCCCGACTCAGGTACCATGACTTGGTTGATGGACCGTAGTCCTAGACGATGGACCATCAACCAATTCGTGGTCTTATCTAAGAGCCTTGGGGGTTCTATGATCCTAGGAAACTACGACTCCACAGGATGGACCGTACTCCTGAACGATGGTTGATCATGTGGCTCGTGGTTCCTGGGACTTTAGTCTTGTCTGAGGATTTCATGAGTTAAAGGATGAACCATTGTTCTGAAGTACGGTTTGTAGTCTGACTCGTGGTTTCTGGGATTGAAATGATGGTCCTCTGATAAAGGGGAACCACAAGGGATAGGACAGACCGTGGTTCTAAACTATGGTTCGTGATCCCGTCTGTGGTTCTGAGTAAGGGAATTGGTACTTCTCTGATCTTTGGATCCACAAGTCAAATGAATGCCCATGGTCCTGGAATATGGCCCGTGATCCAACTCATTGTTGGTGGGAATGAATTGGAGGTCTACTAGAAATGGGATTTACGTTTTAGACGATGGACTGTGGTTCCAAACTATGGTCCTTGATCTTAATCGTGGTTTCTAGAAACTTAGAGTTTTTTCTGAAATTTTATTTTCTTTTGGTTTTCTGAGCTTAGTCTGGGCTTGGAAGTTTTGAGGTGTTACAATATCTCCCCCTTGGGATCATTCATCCTCGAATGAAGACTAGACAAGCTGAATTTGGAGGGAAAGTGCAATCCCTACCAACTGGTACTAGAAAATGATATCTAACTGAACTGAGTTCCATAGATATGCATATATGTTAAAATGCAGAAATAGCTGAGGGAACATGATATGGGTACTGAAATACATAGGAGTAAACTGAGGAACTGAAGAGGAACTATTACCTCAAGCTAAAGCTGAATCGGAAGGGAAGAGGTGAGGGTACTTGGCCATCATGACTGCTTCTTCTTCCCAAGAAGCTCCTTCTACAGACTGATTTCTCCACAAAACCTTTACTGAAGTGACTTCCTTATTTCTCAACCTACGAACATGACAGTCAAGAACCTCAACTGCAACCTCTTCATAGGTAAGGATATCCTTCACAACCACACTTTTTAAAGGCACTCTACAGCTGGATCACCAATGTATTTCTTCAACAAGGATATATGGAAGACTGGGTGCACTAATTCTAAATCTGTGGGCAACTCCAACTCATAAGCCACCTTGCCAGATCTCTTCACAATCTTGTAAGGGCCTACATATCGGGGACTAAGCTTCCCCTTCTTACCTAATCTCATTACACCCTTCATGGGTGATACTTTCAGAAAGACCCAATTATCAACCTCAAACTCTAGCTCCCTCCTCCTCACATCTGCATAAGATTTCAGACGACTTTGAGCCGCCTTTGACCTTTCTCTAATAAGATGAACCTTCTCCATAGTTTCATGGACTGAATCTGGGCCTATCAAAGTTGCTTCTCCTACCTCAAACTAGCATATAGGTGATCTACACGTTCGCCCATAGACTACCTCATACGGAGCAATCTTAATGCTAGAATGAAAACTGTTATTGTAGGCAAACTCTATAAGAGGTAGGTGATCATCCCAATTACCTTTGAAGTTGATTACACAAGCCCTCAACATATCCTCTAAAGTTTTAATGGTGCGCTCTGCCTGTCCATCTGTCTGCGGGTGAAAAGTTGTGCTAAGATTAACCTGTGTACCAAGACCCTTCTGAAACGAACTACAAAACGGAAATGTGAACTGACTACCCCTATCTAAGATGATGGATAAGGGAACTCTATGCAACCTGACTATCTCATGAATGTAAAGTCTGGCATAGTCCTCTGCTGAATTGGTAGTCTTGAAAGCCATGAAGTGGGCTAACTTAGTCACTCGATCTACAATTACCCAGATTGAATTATGCTGCCTATGAGTGCGAGGTAAACCTGTAAGTCCATATTGATGACCTCCCACTTCCAAGTAGAAATGTCCATCTCCGGAGTCATACCACCTGGTCGGTGATGTTCTACCTTCGCTTGCTGATAGTTGGGACACTTAGCCACAAAATCAACAATGTTCCTCTTCATACTATTCCACCAAAAAACTTTCCATAAGTCACGATTCATCTTGGTGGCACCAGAATGGATGGAATATCTGAAGGTATGAGCTTCTGCCAAAATCTGTTATCTCAACTCATCTATATTAGGAACACATAACCGACCCTGGTAACAAAGTACACCATCTCCCCCTTGAGAGAAGACCTATAGTCTCTGCTGCTAGACAACACCTTTTAGCTGAAGTAGGATGAGATCACTGTCTTGATTTTCATTTACCTCGGCTACCAATGAAGACTCTAACCCATTCTGAATGATGACAGCACCTTCTGATGAATCAGTGAGGCCAAGTACTAATCGAGAAAGCCGGTGAACATCCTTAGCTAATTCCTTCTTTCCTTCCTCAACATGTGGCACACCACCAATGGACAATCTACTAAGTGCATCAGCTACTACATTAGCATTACCCGGATGGTAAATCATGCTCATGTCATAGTCCTTGAGATGCTCTAGCCACCTCCTCTGTCGAAGATTCAGCTTTTTCTAAGTGAACACGTACTGAAGGATCTTGTTGTCCATAAACACATCTCCATGGACACCATACAAGTAGTGTCTCTAAATTTTCAAGGCAAAGACCACTACTTCTAACTTAAGATCATGAGTCGGGTAATTCTTCTGATGAGTCTTAAGTTGTCTGGAGGCGTATGTAATAACCTTACCATGCTGCATCAGAATACAACTTAGGCCATCTCTGGACGCATCATAATATACTACAAAACCATATGAACCCTTTGGTAGAGTCAAGACTGGGGCTGTGGTCAACCTAGTTTTCAACTTTTGGAAGTTCATCTCACACTCATATGACCACTGGAACTTGACCTTCTTCTGAGTCAGCCTGGTCAACGAAGAAGCTATGGACGAAAATCCCTCAACAAATATCTTATAGTAACTAGCTAGACCCAAGAAGCTCCTAATGTCTATCGCAGAGGTGGGTCTAGGCTAATTCTTTACTGCCTCTGTCTTCTAAGAATCCACTCGAATACCATCCTTAGACACCACATGACCCAAAAAGGTGACTGACTGCAGCCAAAACTCACACTTGCTAAATTTGGTGAATAACTGGCGATCCTTGAGAGTTTGCAGCACCACTGTAAAATAATTATCATGCTCCTCCTCACTCCATGAGTAGACTAGAATATCATCTATAAAGACAATAATAAACATGTCCAAATACTTCTTGAACACCCTATTCATCAAGTCCATATAAGCTGCAGGAGCATTCATTAGTCCAAAAGACATAACCACAAATTCATAGTGACCATACCGAGTTCTGAAGGCTGTCTTTGGAATGTCACACTCTCTAACTCTGAGCTGATGATACCCAAATCTGAGGTCCATCTATGAGAAGTAGCTGGCAACCTGAAGCTGGTCAAACAAGTCGTCAATCCTGGGGATGGGATACTTATTCTTGATTATGACCTTGTTCAGCTGAGGGTAGTCTATGCATATCCTGTGGGAGCCGTCTTTCTTACACACGAAGAGAACTGGGGCACCCCATAAAAAGATGCTGGGTCTGATGAATTCCTTATCTAGGAGGTGTCTGAGCTATTCCTTCAACTCTTTAAGCTTAACTGGGGTCATTCTGTAAGGAGGAATATATATGGGTTGCGTATCTAAAAGAAGGTCTATCCAAAATTTGATCTCCTGCTTAGGAGGGACTCCGGGTAGATCTTCAGGAAACACCTCTGGAAATTCATTAACTACAGGAACTGACTGGAAAGGCGGGGTCTTGGACTTGGAATTCTTAACCCAAACTATATTGTAGATGTAACCCTTTGTGATAATCTTTCTAGCTTTGAGATAATATATAAAAAGTCCTTTTGATGTTAGAGGACTACCCTGCCATTCTAGAACAGACTCATTTGGAAACTGGAATTTCATGACTCCAGTCGTGCAGTCGACTGAGTCATAAACAACATATAGCCAATCTATGTCGAGGATGACATCAAAGTTGTTCATAGTTAACTTTACTAAATCTACTGAGGTGACTTTATGAAGGACTGAAACTTGGCAATCTTTATATACCCTCTTAGCTAGGACTGACTCACTAACTGGAGTGGAGACTGGGATGGGTTCTAAGAGTTTTTTAGGGCTGACTCTGAATTTACATGCAACATACGGGGTTACAAAAGATTTAAAAGCCCCTGGGTCTATCAAGGAATAAACATCAAGAGAGAAGACTGATAACATACTAGTGACTACATCTGGAAAACTCTTCTGATCCTGGCGTGAAGACATGGCATAGAGACGGTTCTGACGTTGACTACCACATGTGTCGAAAGTGGTACACTATTGAGATGTACGGCCTGCTGGAGCTACTGAAGTGGTAGACTGAACTCTGTTACCTCCTTGTCATTACTTGGTAGAAGGTCACTCCTTCAACCTATGGCCAAGCAGACCACACCTAAAACACCCTTCTCTACAAGCAAATCACTCACCTAGATGATTTTTTGCCAAACTTGGGGAAGGCTGGAAAAGTACGGTTACATAAAACAATGCCCTGAGACTTTAAGCCTAGTGCTCGCTTCTTCTGATCCTATCAGGGCTTGGGATATGGAGCACTAGCTGATGAAGGCTCTACGGCTGCAGACCTCTACTAAAATTATAAGCGATTCCCACCGCTTGACCTCTGTTGAGAATATTCATAGTTGCCTGTTCTAGCCTTTTTGTTATCCCCAGCCATTTCCTTGAGCTTATCTCCCTTAACCTGCTGAGCATGGGTTATTAGTCTGGAGATATCCATATCCCCTAAAGCATAGCATTCCTTCACTTTGTCTTTACCAGATTGAATACTCCAAACAAGAAATTGCTCATTTGAGCCCTCAGATCGGCCACCATATATGGGGCATACCTGGAAAGCTGAGTAAATTTCAACCCATATTCTTTGACTGACATCGAACCCTGCCTCAAATTCTTAAACTCTTGGTCCTTAGCCCCCCTCAACTCTCTCGGGAAGAACCTATCGAAAAAGCTCCGGTAAAATAGTCCCATGTCAGAGGAGCTACATTCACACCCATGTTGTCCTTCCACTGTGTGAAAAAGATATGAGCCACATCGTTGAGTTGATAGGATGCTAACTCCACACTATCAACACCAGTCACTTACATCACCTCAAGAATCTTCTTGATCTCGTCAATGAAGTTTTGTGGGTCTTCACCAACCCTTGACCCTAGAATCTCTGGCAGATTCATGCTAAAAATTCTCAAACCCGGGCAGCAGCTGACCCACCATTTGGATTTGTAGGAAGTGGGGCCTGCTGATTAGCCTGATTGGCTATGGTCTGAGCCAATAATTGGATCACATTGCGGAATTCTATATTTGTAACCTCATGGTTCAGGGATGGAGGATTTGCGTTAGCATTACGTGCATTAGATCTAAGGAGGCGTGATCTAAAATGCATAACGAATGGATTAGAGAGGAGAAACTGAACTAAACTTCATCGCACGATAAATATAATGAAGGAAGTGAAGTTCCTCTTAGAATACCTCGTAACCTCTCCCTCATAAGTGTGGTGCGCTTCACACCCATGAAAGAGACTCTACTTAGTGCGGCTTTCAGACACCCTAGGACTCTTGCACCTGATGCTCTGATACCAAGTTTGTCATGCCCCGAGGCCATCCCTTAGACGTAACATGGGAACTAGAGTCATAAGTAACCCCAATCTAACCCTGAAACTGGCATATCAAGTGCATACTAAATATAATTCCAAGCAAATGGAAGCATATCGAATAAGAGATAACAGAAGGAGATAATAATTCTAAAGTTATCTGAAATAATAGTCTATTTGAAAATCCAGGGAACTACACAAGCCGAAGTCTAACTCTATGTATGAAATCATGTAATGATGATGAGCTGCTAGGACAAGCCCCCAACTAACTCCAAACACTAAAAGTAAAGACAAACTGACTAACTCAAAAGCATGTAAAAGATATATGCTCGGATGATGAAGACTCACCACTGACTATTGTTAATGAGGCACCGGGCAAAGTTAATAACGAGGCTGAAGCTGAGAACCTGAACCTGCATCACGATAGGATACAACATAGAGAGTATGCGTCAGTACTTCGGATGTACTGAGCATGAGGGATATGCAAAGCTGACTGAATATGTAAATATGCTAAATTACTGAAAAGCTGTAAAACTGAATTATACTATAGTACATAGGCCCAAATCATAGTCGTACATAAAAGACCTAAAATGCTAGAGTAATATGAAGACATACTAAAATATGATAACAAGCATAAACTGAGGGCCTAAGGTACTTTACTAAACTAATATTGTGGGAGAGTCTATTAACCAACATAAACCACGTGAGCTAAACGTGGAGTCTGATGTATACGCCTCATCGAGAGGACCTAATATACCTTCCCAGGGTACAAAGGCATGGCTGATGTGATCACTATTTTTGAGGCCCAATTAAGGGCTATATAACCTATGATCGCACGTTGTTCTGGGAACTTTAAGGGTACGTTGAACCCTAGCTTAACTCGGTGCTAAATACTACTCCCAAACTGAAGACTAATAGCTCATTTAAAACTGATGTTCTGAATTAACTAACTGGTCTGAAATTACTAGTATTCTGAAATACTGTAGTAACCAGAAACGTGATTGAATTCTTGTTTATAATTCAAAACGAGTAGTCTAGGATAAATTTTGAGGAAAATTATTTTATTAGAAAATACCACAACTTAGGGCTAAATTCATAGTTTCTAAACTCATGATGAAAAATCATACAAATCATTAAAACATAATACAATTCATATAGAACATGATACAAATCATATAGGAATCATAATGACAGATTACTGGAATAATTTGCATAGTTGGGTAGGAATCCTAATCGTAAAAACCATGAATATTTGAAGAAGAGCCTTGAGTTTTAGGCATAAGGGTGAACTAAACCCTTACTGAATACCCACATACCTGGTGGATGAAAATCCCTGTAAGAAATTTGAAGTTGGAGATTAGAGAAGAAAGCCCTAGGTCTAGATGTTTGGAGAAGAATGCCCTTTTCTGACTTGAGATTGAATTTAGAGAATCTGACTTGTTTTGGAGGATTAAACTTAATAAAATAAGCCTAAGGCTATTTATAGTCGGACCCAAAATAGAAGGAAAGGTTTGAAATTCCCCTAAGAGATTTTAAAAGAGAACTGCTGAATTCGTGACTCAGGTACCATGACTTGGTTGACAGATTGTAGCCCTGGATGACATACCATCAACTGATTTGTGGTCTTGTCCAAGAAACTTGGGGGTTATCTGATCTGAGAAAACTATGACTCCACAGGATGGGCCATACTCCTAAATGATGGTTCATCATATGGCTCGTGGTTCCTGGGACATTAGTCTGGTATGAGGATTTCACGAGTCAAAGGATGGACCGTTGTTCTAACGTATGGTCCATAGTCTAACTCATGGTTTCTAGGCTTTAAATGATGGTCCTATGATAAAAGGGAACCATGAGGGACAGGATGGACCGTGGTTCTAAACTACGGTCTGTGATCCCATCCATAGTTCTTAGTAAGGGACTTGGTACTTCTCTAATCTTTGGATCCATGAGTGAAATTATGGCCCATGGACCTGGACTAAGGCCCGTGATCTGACTCGTGGTTGCTAGGAATGAATTGGAGGTCTACTAGAAATGGGATTTATGATTAATACAATGGACCGTGGTTCCAAACTATGGTCCATGATTTTAACTGTGGTTCCTGGAAACTTAGATTTATTATTGAAATTTTATTTTCTTCTGGTTTTCTGAGCTAAGTTTGGGATTGGAAGTTCTGGGGTGTTATAGTATAGATGATTCGTTTGACAAGATATAGGGTGCAGAGTTGTTCTCTAAGATAGATTTGAGGTCCGGTTATCACCAGTTGAGGATTAGGGCTGAGGATATCCCAAAGACTGCATTTAGGATTTGATATGGCCATTATGAGTACCTAGTCATGTCTTTTGGGTTGACTAATGCCCCAACAACATTTATGTAGAAGATGAAGCATGTGTTTATTACCCACTTGGATTCATTTGTGATTGTGTTCATCGACAACATTCTTATTTATTCAAGGAGTAGAGAGGAGCATGAGCATCATCTTAAAGTTATACTTCAAACCTTACGAGACCACCAGTTGTATGCCAAATTCACTAAGTGTGAGGTTTGGCTTGAGTTTGTGGCATTCTTGGGGCACGTGGTGTCCAAGGATGGGATTATGGTAGATCCGGTGAAGATTGTAGCAGTTTGTGATTGGGCTAGGCCTACTTCTCCTACCGAGGTTTGAAGTTTCATCGGGTTGGAAGGTCATTACAAATGATTTGTGGAGGGATTGTTTTCGATAGCAGCTTTATTGACTAGATTGACTCAGAAGGATGTTCCCTTTCAGTGGTCAGATGAGTGTGAGGCAAGCTTTCTGAAGCTCGGGGCCTTGTTAACTTCAGCTCCGATTCTTACTCTTTCCATCGAGGGTCAGGGTTTAACCATATATTGTAATTCTTTAAGTGCTGGTTTGGGTTGTGTGTTGAGGCAACAGGGCTGGGTTATTGCATATGCCTCTAGACAATTGAAGGCGCATAAGAAGAACTACCCCATATATGACCTGGAGTTAGAGGCGGTAGTCTTCGCATTGAAGATATGGAGGCATTATCTTTATGGAGTGCATTGTGAGATCTTTACTGACCATCATTGTCTTCAGTATATTTTCAGCCAGAAGGATCTAAATTTGAGGCAGCGTAGGTTGTTGGAGTTACTAAAGGACTATGACTTCTCTATTCTGTATCATCTCAGCAAGACAAATGTGGTGGCAGATGCCTTGAGATGGAGGGAAGTGAGTATGGGTAGCTTGGCTTTTTTAGCGACATAGGAGCGGTCTTTAGCTCAGGACATCCAGTCCTTGGATAACAGGTTGGTTAGACTTGACATTTCTGAGCCGGGTCATATTTTTGCTTGTATTAAGGCTAGATCTTTCTTGTTGGAGCAGATTCGGGCACATCAGTTTGATGATGCAAGGTTGAGGATCATTTGTGACAATGTGTTCAGTGGTGAGGCTAGGAAGGCGACTTTAGATCCAGAGGGTATCCTGAGGATTGTGGGTCGTATCTGCGTTCCTACAGTTGGTGACTTGGTCAGAATTATATTAGAGGAGGCTCATTGTTCTAGGTATTCCATTCATCTCGAGGTAGCTAGGAAGTATAGTGACTTGAGATAGTACTACTGGTGGTGTGGGATGAAGAGGGATATTTCAGCTTTCGTATCTAGGTTTTTGAACTGTCAGTAGGTGAAGTTTGAGCACCAGAGTCCATGTGGTTTGTCTCAGAGGCTACCCATTCTGAAGTGGAAATGGGAGTGGATTGTTATGGACTTCGTAGTTGGTTTGCCACTTACCTTGCAAAGATTTGATATTATTTAGGTTATCATGCACAGGTTGACTAAGTCTGCTTACTTTTTACAAGTTCAGACTTCCTATAGTTCCGAGAGATTAGCTCAGATCTATATTTAGGAGATTGTCTAGTTGCATGGTGTGCCAGTTTCTAGCAACAGAGGAGCGACCTTTAGCTTGGAATATCCAGTCCTTGGCTAACAGGTTGATTCGACTTGACATTTTTGAGCTGGGTCATATTCTTGCTTCTATTGAGGCTAGATCTTCCTTGTTGGAGCAGATTCAGGTACAACAGGTTTATGATGCGAGCTTGAGGATCATTCTCGACAAGGTGTTGAGTAGTGAGGCTAGGAAGGTGAATTTAGATTCAGGGGGTATTCTGAGGATCTAGGGTCGTATCTGCGTTCCTAGAGTTTGTGACTTGGTGAGATTGATATTGGAGGAGGCTCATTGTTCTAGGTATTCTATTTATCCTGGAGCAACTAAGATGTATCGTGACTTGAGGCAGCACTACTAGTGGTGTGGGATGAAGAGGGATATTTCAGCTTTCTAATCTAGGTACTTGAACTGTCAGCAGGTGAAGTTTGAGCACCAGAGGCCAGGTGGTTTATCTCAGAGGCTACCCATTCCAGAGTGGAAATGGGAGCAGATTTCTATGGACTTCGTAATCAGTTTTCCACGTACCTTATGGAGATTTGATGCTATTTGGGTTATTGTGGATAGGTTGATGAAGTCTTCTCACTTTCTAGCAGTTTAGACTTCCTAAACTTCTGAGAGGTGGGCTCAGATCTATATTCGAGAGATTGTCTATTTGCATGGTGTTCCAGTTTCTATTATCTATGACCGAGGTACTAAGTTCATTTCGCACTTCTGGAGGTCTATTCAGAGAAAGTTGGGTACTAGGGTTTAGCTTAGCACCGCTTTTCATTCGCAGCTAGACGGTCAGTCAGAGAGTACTATTCAGGTTCTGGAGGATATGTTGCGAGCCTGTGTTATTGATTTTGAGGGTTAGTGGGACCAGTGTTTAGCCTTGGCAGAGTTTGCATATCATAATAGTTACCATTCCAGCATTCGAATGGCTCCGTTTGAGGCATTGTATGGCAGGAAGTACAAATTTCCGGTGGGTTGGTTTGAGGTTTTTGAGGTTAGGCCATGGGGTACCAACTTGCTTCATGATTCTATGGATAGATTTTGAGTTATTCAGGAGAGACTTTGCAATCCCCAGAGTAGGCAGACGAGTTATACTAATCGGAGAGTTTGAGATCTAGAGTTTATGGTGGGTAATAGTGTGTTCCTTTGGGTATCGCCCATGAAAAGCGTGATGAGGTTCGGGAGGAAGGGTAAGCTCAGTACGAGCTTTATTGGGCCATTTGAGATCCTTCGTCGTATTGGAGAGGTTACTTATGAGTTAGCCTTTCCTCCTACTCTTTCTACTGTGCATCCTGTGTTTCATTTCTCTATGCTGCAGCAGTATATTCCAGATGAGTCTCACGTGCTTCAGTTAGAGTTATTTAAGTTGGATGAGTCCTTATCCTTTGAGGAGGAGCCTATTTCTATTTTGGACAGGCAGGTTAAGAAGTTGAGGTCCAAGGAGATTCCGTCAGTTAAGTTTCAGTGGAAGCATCGTCCTGCCAACGAGGCTATCTGGGAGATCGAGACCGATAGGCAGACCCATTATCCTCATCTTTTCGAGTCTTCAGGTACTATCCTTTCTCTAACTTTCGCAAATGAATGTTCTTTTAGTAGTGGATGTTGTAATGACCGTGCCAGTCATTTTCCTATTTTATGTGCTTTTTCAATTTTTTGAGCTTTCCTTTAGTTGCTACAGGTCATTTATGACTTGCTGGGACTGACAGTTCGGTTATCGGGCCGTTCGTTAGGTTGTAATAACCATTTTCCTATTTTAGAACTTGAACTTAGAAAATCTTTGACTTTGGTTTACTTTCGTGGTAAACGTGCTCAGAATTGAATCCTGACACTTCAGTTGGCTCCAGAATGGGGATTTTGGTCTAGTAGGACCATTGGTCTAGGTTTGAGTGCTTTTAGTTTTGTTTTGTGTTGCTTTCTATGTTTTCAAGACAATTTGGCTGGTACGGTTGAATTTGGTAAATATTCAAAGAAGATGGCCTCGGATGGAAATTTTGTTAGCATTGTTAGCTCCAAAATATTGACTTTGGGCTAAAAAGACCTTGGGTTTGGGTCCTCGGGCTTCCATACTTGTTTTGAGGTATTGAGATCCGAGTCAGTTTTGTGCGCAGGGCCCACTTTTCATTAAAACAATCTTTGTTGGGAGTTTCATCATTTCTATTGAGTCTGGAATGCTATTTCTGGTTGGGTAGCATGGTTGGTTTGTGTTCACGAGATTCCAAATAAATCTCGAGGGTCTATTGGAAGAAATTTTGGCCTTTGTGAATGGCTGGTTGCTTCTATAAAAGTTTTAGACCAGTTGGTCATCACGATCGTGGGGTGGCCATCACATTCGCGATGGTCTAGTTCTTGATCATCGCGATCGTGTGGGTTACCCTTCGCGAGTGCGATAAAGTCGGCTGAGACCGGCACCAGTTTCCTCTTCATGAATGTGGGGCTGGACCGTCACGATAGCGATGGTCTGGCCAGCTTTCCCTCGCGAATGCGTAGGGTCCTTCATGATCGCGATGAAGGTCCCGTGGCAGCTATTTAAGCTGCCAACTTCTTTTTCTCCTTCATATTTTCATTATTCTCCCATTGATAAAGCTTCTAAGCTCTAGTTTCAAGCCCTTTGCTCAATCTACTTCATCAGGTAAGTCCCCTCTACACCTCTCCTCCCTTCCGTCGTTAAAAGCCCATAATCCCTATTGTTTTTTTCCTATGTATTAGTAGCACTTTGGGGCTATTTTGGGCGCCAAAAGGAGCCCCGTTTGCGCTCAAGTTTGAGCATGGGTTCATTAACCCACCGCGACCATAATTGTGAATTTTATTTTTATTTCATTGCGCGATCCCCGAGGGTCATTTTTCAACCCAATTTTTGGTGTGGTTTTTGGTATATCAATATGGGTGTTGTTCTTTTTGTCTTGACACCTAGTTTATGTTCTTGATAGCGTGGCATATTTCTGAGGCTGTTCGAAAGGGGAAGGCACATGAGTGACGGTTCGTGTTTGCAGTTTGGCTCCGAGGTAGGTTAAGGTTTACTTTCTAGACTGAGTTTAGTTAGATTTTATATATCATATGTTACTAGAATGTTAGGTTGGAGTTTAGGTGGTATTAGGCTTAAATCTTGTGATTTCTATTATTATGCCTTTTTCGGATCATAAATTAGAATTTACTCATGCTATCCTTAGTCTAGGAGCTCATAGTATTGTTATGCCTAGCATAGAATCCTTAGCATTTTTTTAGGAGATTTTAGAGGTAGAGAAGATGCTCGTAGTGGTCTCTGTAATTATTTTCTGCTATTTTTACTTTAATTGTTGGTTGTGTGTAATTATGGGCCCGAGACCATAGCTTGGATTTGGATGGAGTTTCCAGGTCAGTTCTCTTGTTTTTGAGAGTAGTTTTCCCTGTTTTGCCTTGTTGTGTGCTACTTTCTCTGGTTATGGATATTTCATGGTCATACTGCATTGCATAATATCGATACAGAAAAGGAAGGTTTCCGAGGCTTTTGGATTTAAAACTAGAGATTTACCAAGGATACCATGGTCCTTAGATGTTTGAAGGGTTATACTGGGTTTACTACTTATTTTGGAAAGGAAAGGAAAAGTACTACTTTTATGCCGGTCCAAGGGATATATCCAGACCTTTTTCTGCTATTTTGAAATATATATACTCATAGTTCGATGCGGTATTCCGGACACCCGATGTTTTATTCCAGGCCTTATTTTCATTCATATATATACTTATAGTCTGATGCGATATTTCGTACCCCAATGCATTATTCTGGGTTTTTACTTCCTATATGCACACATACATATATATGCATAGTCCAATGCGGTATTCAGGGGTGACCGATGCAGTATTCCGGGTTTATACTATTATGCATTCATACATCACATCATATCTCATAGCATTGCATCGACTTGGGTGTACTTGTATTGTCAATTGCTTGTATTGATTTTATTATTGTTGCCCTCTTGTTGGTTAGGATATTTCTGTTTTCAGTTTTATAGCTAGATTTAGGTGGATCCCTGTATTTTGTGTACTTTCCTATAATTTATTTTATATATTATCTTTTTGTGCTCGGTCGGCCTATGATGCCTACTGGGTACTCATTGTCTTGGTACTCATATTACACTTTATATCTTTTTCGAATGCAACACCTAGTAAAAGCCACCCTCATTGACCCTCATGTCGTTCGAGTCCTATTGCAGTTTGGATTGTGGTGAGCTTCCGGTGCTTTTGAAGACTTTACATGCTTTCCATCTTGTATATTTTGTCGATGTTGTTGTATTTTGGATATACAGAGTCTGTCATATAGCTTCTCCTTGCTTAGTCGTTCTTTTACTAGTGATACCAGATTCGGGTTGGTTCTCGTGTTGTTTTGTCTATTCATACACTTTAGGGCCATCTTTTGTATAATTTGTATGTTGGTATGTATATATGCTATTGGCCCTCTCTTTTCATTTATATCTTCCAGTTTTATTAGTTTAATTACTATTATGTTCTTCCGCATCATTTGGTTTGGGCTTGTCTACTGGGGGGGTTATGTATATGTCATCATAGCCCAGTTTTGGGTCATGACATAGTGGTATCAGAGCTCTAGGTTCACTGATCTCGCCACTAGAAGAGCAAAGTCTCTAGTAGAATCACGTGGATTAGTACAATGACGTCTGTATCCAATCTGCGAGAGGCTATAGGACATTTCTAGGAAGTATGTCATATTATTTGATTCTTTGTCGTGCGTTCTTAACTTGATCAACTTCTGAGTATCATTGTTCCACTCTTTCTCAGAAGGTTTGGACGAGATCTACAGCGGGTGAGGATGAGGCCCCTGCGCCTGCAGTTAGAGCCCCAACTAGGGGACGAGGTAGAGGTCGACCCAAATATCGAGGTAGGGCATGGGCTGCGATGCCAACTCACGCTTAGGCTAGACTACCGTCACCAGAGCCTGAGGTTAGAGTGGATGAGGTACAATATGAGCCAGAGTATGTGGGGCCAGCCTAGCTTTCGGTAGGTTTTTTAGCCACTCCTGTATTGCAGGACACCTTGGTTCGATTTTTAGGGTTCCTCGAGGGTATGACTCCACCAGCAGCTTCGTCGGCCACTCCAATTGGTTCTTAGGTTAGAGATGAGGGTCAAACTTCAGCTCATGCAGCAAAAAAAGGTACAGGAGTGTAGCCTGCTACTGTGGCTCCTAGATTAGGGGTATTAGTGGTTTCTATAGTTGCTCCACCTCTTCCAGCCACGCCAATTATGTCTTCTGAGGAGCAGAAAATGTTGGGTAGGTTCTTGAGATTGGGTCCTCTGAGGTTTTCAGGTCCAAACTCTGTAGTTCTTCAATTTTGGGTGTTGGGGTACATATTCCTTACTTGTGATCATTCCTCCATCATAATTTGTAAGTTTTATCTGCTATTTTCCATTGAATTTGCTCATTTCATTCATCAATTCTTCTTATTATAGGATGGATGGTTTGAGCCAATTCCTTGGCCAAATTATCTCTAAAATTTGAGCATGCACACCTTGGAGTGTGGTGATCATCTTGTGCGCTTTTGTTTTTGATTTTGGGTTACGGGTCCCACGAGCCCACTGGTGACCTAAATTTTGACCTGGTTATTTCTATAGCGTTATGGGTATCGTTGGACTCATCTTGATATATTATTTATGTTTTTGATAGTTTGATCATCATTTGGGGCTTCTTAGAGCGATTCGAGCTTGGATATCATTCACCAACAACTTGTCATAAGACGAAAAGTAGGTTACGGGTTAAACTCTCTAGACTTTGCATATATAGGATAAAACTGTATTAATGGGTATCCTTGGGTTAAGTTTACTAGTTGGTACCATAGACCTTGACCGCTTTATTCATGTCCAATTCCTTTCTTCCTCCGTTGGTTATAGTATTTGCGATAGATGATATTATAACCCTTGTGGTCCTGTGAGGCCTTATATTGACTCTGGAACATAGATGGTAGGAAATTGGGAATGTCCGTGAGTCCCAAACATTATTATTGTTTTTATAGAGTTGGCTATCTGTGTTGTAGAATGATTAGAGCCTAGGCAGGGCCAATAGGTTGATTGTGAGCCGTTGGGCTATTGAATGTGATTGAGCATGCCATTATCATGCATATAAAAGGATTTTCTTCATGATTTTACTATGGTTTTGGCTTTGGGCCTTCTATTGATGATTTCTAAGTATTGCACGGCCCGTAGGGCCCATTTTCGGTAAAATTGATTATGAAATGGTTTGATATCATCTTAATGGATCTTCTTGGGGTAAGAAAAGTTAAAAGAAAGATTTGTTATAGTTTTTCAACTATATATTAGACACAGTTGAACCGAGGTGCAAGATTGACCCTGCAATGGATGAGAAATGATATTAGAGTCAGTAAAGCTGAGCATCAGACTTGATTTACTATTGTTTTAGACTCGAATACGCTCGGGCACCCTTGAACAGGGTTTATGAGACTTATTTTATTGACTTAGACCTGGATAGAATTCAGCCATTCATTTTGAGCATTTGAGTACTACTTTGGATTCGGTGGCACTCTGGACTGATTTTTTGAGGTTAATGTGTAGTATGTGGTCTACGAGTAGACCTTCATGGACCCTGTCATTCTGGACCAAGTGCTATGGGAAAAAGGGTGATCGGGGGTAAAGGTGTACGGTGGATTAGATGTACTCAAGAGAAGTCTTTCCATGGATCCCGCCTTTATTGGACCTTTGGGGCCCCAGAGTTGGTAACATACTGACATTGTGGTTACATTTTGTTTGGCATATCATAGCATATCATTCATTTGTGTGAGGTTCCACCCTTTATTGTTGTTTGTTGATTGTACGCTCTAGTAGTATGGGCTGCCGGAGGGTTTGTCTTCACTTGCTTGTATTCCTTGGGTGTATGGGTGCCCGTGGGATCATACTTCCTACTTGATAAACTCTTCTTTATATACTTGTTATTGCGAGGATCCCGGGTATGTGTTTCTTATTTTTGCCTGTGATTGTGTTATAGTAGCTTGCCATGTATGTTTTTCCTATTTTTATTCCTTCTGTGCTAGCTTTCGTGTGCTTATTCATTGCCTTAAGTGACTACTTGTTTCTATTCCACTTATTATTGTTTTTTTATCTCATATGTGCCTAGTCGGCCTATGATACCTACTAGGTACCAGTTGCTTTGCAATTGGTGTTCATACTACACTCTGTATCTTTTGGTGTAGATCCTAGTGTGGGCCATCACCGCTAGATCGAGGGATTCATGCTTGGAGATCTTTTGGACTATCCAAACTGAGAGTGAGCTCACGGCTACTTGAGCTTAGCTTTAGCCTATCTACTGTATCATGTAATATGTTACTACTCAGAGTTTGTTTTGTATATATTATTTTGGATGCTTCGTACTCCTTATATGTAGTTCCGGTTCTACACTATGATACTAGGTTTTGGGGTTTGGTTTAGCTTTTGAATATGTATATATATCCTGTTATCTATCTTTTCATCTTGTTCCTTTGCCTCCATTTGATTATATCATTTATTTCTCTTAACTGTTAGCTAGTATCCAATTACTAATTGTTTCAGGATATGGGGATTGGTTCGCTTATTGGGAGGTTATAGGTTCCATCATGACCGAGAAATTAGGTCGTGACAGCTTGGTATCAGAGCTCCAGGTTCATCGGTTTCATCGGTATAGGAGCAAATGTTTAGTAGAGTCCTATGGATCGGGGCAGAGATATTCGTACTTAATCTTCACGAGGCTACGATGACATCTTCTGAAAAATGGACTTTTCTTGATTCTATCTCATGCATAGTATCCTTGGAAGTTTGTTGAAATCTTACTTGTTCTCATTTACTCTTTTGCACATTGTTCATACAAGATCATCAGCATCGGGAAGTGATGAGCCTCCAACTCCAGCACCCCTGACTCTAGCTAAGGGTTGGGGAGGTCGTAGAGGTAGGGGTCGAGGATGTCCCAGAGCAGTGACACCTTCTAGAGCTGCTAGAGTTGAGGTATAGCCTGAGCATGATTATGAGCAAAAGTTTTTTCCTGAGCAACAACACGTGAACCCAGGGATGGCCCCAGGTACCACCAACTCCAGTACCAGTTTCTGTGCCAGCTTCATCCCTAACTTAGTCTTCAGATATTTGGGGTTTACTACTTCAGCTATTGGGCATGATTGGAGAGAGACCTTCTGAGGTAGCACAGACATCCGCCAAGGGGCAGCCCTGGGTGTTCAGAGTTCAGGAGCACAGCCTGCTAATACGGCACCCTATGCTAAGGTTATTCTGGTTCAAGCGGTTGCACAACTTCTTGCTCTTTGCCTAGCTATGACAGATGGGGAGTAGAAGGACTTGAGTAGATTTCTGAGATTGGCACTATCGAGATTTGCTGGTACATCGGGTCAAGACCCACATGACTTCATTACTACCTGTGAGGAGATATTACACCATCTGGGTTTGCTAGAGAGTCATGGGGTTGGATATACTACGTATCAGCTAGACGGAACAGGATAGTTGCAGACCTTCTACATCACCTCCTCTGCCTTGGTATGAGTTTTATGAGGTCTTCATGGCCAAGTTCTTACCTCAGAGTGATCGTGAGCATCACCTGGAGAAGTTCATCAGGCTTATGCAGGGATCAATGTATATATCTGAGTATGAGACCCGTTTCCATTATCTTGCTCTATTTGGAGCTATGATCATTCCAACCAAGGAGGACATGATTCGCAGATTTACTTGGGGATTGCGGACAGAACATAGACAGCAAGCTGAGATATTGGTTACTAGTGGTTGGTCATTTTAGGCTATTGCAGACTATGTCTGTACAGTGGAGGACTTACATCCATATGATCAGGGGGCTAGAGATAATAGGCCTCATTATCAGGGTGTCTATTGTGGTTCTAGACATCGTGGTAGGGGTTCAAGCCAGTGTGTCTAAGTTTATGAGCCACAGCAGCACCAGGGTCAGTCCAACCGACCGGTTCAGGCTTCACTTCAGACTTCTGGTAGTTCTCAGTTCGAGCAGGGTCAGTTTTCAAGGGGTGCAACTTCTGGGGCATCAGGCCATGGTGGCCATACAGGTTATGCTGGTTTGTCTCAACAGTTCAGGCCGTCAGGGCCTTGTTACGAGTATGGTGTTGTTGGCCATTATTCTAGATATTTCCACCAGCAGGGTACAATTCAGTCAGCAGCTCAAACAATCGAGCCTTTACGAGCAGTTCAGCCACCGGCTAGAGGGGGTGGTGGTCAGGCCAGGGGTGGTGACCCCATGGTAGAGCAGGTGGTAGGGATAGCGGTCAGGCAGGTGGAGGTCATCGTCAATTTTATGTTATCCTTGGGAGACCAAAGGTAGGGGCCTCAGATGCTTTGATTACAAGTACAATTTCAGTGTGTCGTCAGTCTGCTATGGCATTATTTGATCCCAGATCTACATGATCATACGTATCTGCCTACTTTGTGGCTTTTTTAGGGTTGGCTAGTGAGTTATTATCTGTTCCTATTTTTGTTTTTACCCCAATAGTATATTCTTTAGTAGTTGATCGGATTGTGAGATCTTGCATGATATCTGTTGGTGATTTGGAGACTTGGGGTGATTTTATGATACTTGATATGTTATATTTTGATGTAAAACTGGGCATGGACTGATTATCCCCTCACCATGTAGTTTTGGATTGTTATGTCAAGACCATTACCATCACCGTGCCTGGTGTATCCCCGGTTGTCTGGCAGGGTTCTGTTAGGCGCATCGTTTTGGATCATCTCTTGTCTTTGAGCTAGGAAGTTGATTTCCCGTGGGTGTTTAGCTTATCTAGCATATGTCCAAGATGCTAGTGCTGACCCTTCGTCTCTTGAGACTGTCCCTGTAGTTAGAGACTACCTAGAGGTTCTTTCTACCAACCTGCCAGGCCTTCCACTTGAGAGAGATATTGATTTTTTTCTATTGAGTTAGAGCCAGGCACAAGGCTAATTTCTATTTCTCCTTACCGCATGGATCCTACTGAGTTGAGAGAGCTTAAGGAGCAGTTCCAAGATTTGTTAGCTAAGGGGTTCATTAGACTGAGTGTGTTGCCTTGGGGTGCTCTTATTCTATTTGTTAAGAAAAAGGACGTGTCGATGCGGATGTGTATTGATTATCGGCAGCTGAATAAGGTGACAGTGAAGAATAGGTATCTGATGCCGAGGATGGATGACTTGTTTGAAAAGCTTCAGGGTTCAGCCATGTTTTCAAAGATTAATTTGAGGTCCGACTATCATCAGTTGAGGATTAGGGTAGAGGACATCCCTAAGACAGCATTCAGGACACGTTATGGCCATTATAAGTTCCTGGTATGTCTTTTGAGTTGACTAATGCCCCTGTAACTTTCATGGACTTGATTCATATGGTGCTTAGCCCGTACTTGGATATGTTCATGATAGTCTTCATAGTTGACATTCTGGTATACTCCTGGAGTAGAGATGAGCATGAGTAGCACTTGAGGACTGTACTTCTGACTTTAAGAGATCATCAACTTTATGCCAAGTTCTCAAAGTATGGGTTTTCGCTTAAGTCAGTTACATTCCTAGGGCGCGTGGTGTCTAAGGATGGGATTAGAGTTGATCCGTGTAAGATTTTGGCAGTTCATGATTGGCCTAGACCTACTACTGCTACCGAGGTTTGCATCTTTGTTGGGTTAGAGGGTTACTATAGGCGGTTCATTAAGGGATTTTCTTCCATAGAAGCACCCTTGACTATGCTGACTAGGAAGGATGTTCGATTTTAGTGGTCGGATCAGTGCGAGGATAGCTTCTAGAGGCTTAAGGACTTATTGACTTCAGCTTCAGTTTTGACCTTGCCGGTTAAGGGTCAGAGTTTTGCCATGTATTGTAATGCTTTCGAGGTTGGTCTTGGTTGTTTGTTGATGCAGAACAGTCGAGTGATAGCATATGCGTCAAGGTATCTAAAGGTTCACGAGAGCAACTACCCCACTCATGACTTAGATTTGGCGGTGGTAGTGTTCGTGCTCAAGATCTAGAGGCACTACTTTTATGGAGTTCATTGTGAGATATTCACCGACCATCATAGTCTTCAGTACATTACGAGCCAGTGAGATCTGAACTCGAGGTAGAAGAGATTGATAGAGTTACTGAAGGACTATGATTTCACCATTCTATGTCATCCGAGCAAGGCAAACATGGTAGAGGATGCCTTGAGTCAGAAGGCGGTGGGTATGGACAACCTAGCTTCACTTTCAGTTTCTAAGCGACCATTGGCCTTGGAGATCCAGCCCTTGGTTAACCATTTAGTTAGGCTTGACTTATCGGATCCTAGCAGAGTTCTTGCCAGTATTGAGGTTCATCCTACCCTAGTCGATCAGATTCAGAGCTGATAGTTTGAGGATCAGAGTTTGTGTGACCTTCGTGATCAGGTAGTTCAGTGTCAGGCCAGCCGGTCTACTCTGGGTTCTGATGGTATTTTGAGGTTCGACAGTCATCTTTGTGTTCTGAGGGTTAGAGATTTGATTCAGTTGATACTTCATGATGCGCATTATTCTAGATACACCATTCATCCTGGCCCAGCGAAGATGTATAAAGATTTGAGATAGTTTTACTAGTGGAGCGATATGAAGCAGGAAGTAGCAGAGTTCGTATCTCGGTGCTTGAACTATCAACAGGTTAAGTTTGAGCACATGAGATCTGGTGGTTTGATGCAGCGACTTCCCATTCAATAGTAGAAGTGGGAGGAATTTCTATGGACTTCGTTGTTCGTTTGCCTCATACTTCTCATGGGTTTGATTCCATATGGGTGATTGTTGATAGGCTGAATAAGTCAGCACACTTCATACCGATTTAGACTTCTTATGGTGCATAGAGGTTAGCTTAGATCTACTTTCGTGAGGTTATTCGGTTGCATGAGGTCCCAACTTCTATCATTTCAGACCGAGGCACTCAGTTCACATCTCAGTTCTGGAGGGCTATTCAGTGAGAGGAATATTAGGGTCCTGGAGGACATGCTTTGGGCTTATGTTCTTGACTTTGGAGTTTCTTGGGATCAGTTTGTCTCGTTGGCCGAGTTTGCTTACAATAATAGTTTTCATTCGAGCATCGGCATGGCACCTTTTGAGGCTTCGTATGGTAGGCATTATAGATCGCCAATTGATTGGTTTGATGGGCTGGAATCTTGATCACAGAGTACAGATTTTTTTCGAGATTCTTTAAATCGAGTCGGTGTGATTCAAGATAGACTTAGAGTAGCCTTTGAGAGTAGGCAGAAGAGCTACTCTGATTGTAGACTTCGTGCCTTGGAGTTTAGTGTTGGTGACTTGGTATTCCTTCGAGTATCGCCCATGAAGAGAGTGATGAGATTTGGTCGACGAGGCAAGCTTAGCCCAAGGTTCATTGGGCCATTTGAGATTCTCCAAAGGGTTGGTAGTGTTGCCTATCAGTTAGCCTTGCTTATGATGTTTCAGCTATACATCCAGTTTTTCATCTCTCGATGTTGCACCGGTATGTTCCAGATGAGTCTTATGTGTTGCATTAAGATTCGATCTAGTTAGATGAGAGTTTATCCTTTGTTGAGGAGCCGATATTTATTCTGGCTAGAGAAATCAAGAGATTGAGATCTAGGGAGATTCCAATTGTGAAACTTAAGTGGAGGAATCATCCGGTCAAGGAGGCTACTTGGGACACCAAAAGTGAGTTGTATGCTCAGTATCCATAGTTGTTTGATCCTTCGATCATTTTTAGCTATCATAGATTATGCCCGTACCGTGGAGGATTTGCACCATCATAATCCTGGCGCTAGGGATAAGAGGCCCCATCACCAGAGCAACTATAGTGGTTCCCATCATAGTGGTAGAGGTTTAGGCCAGTCGGAGTGAGGTTATCAGCCACAACAACACTAGGCCCAGTCTAGTCGATTGGTTAAGGCTTCGCTTCAGGCTTCTGGTAGTTCTCAGTTTGAACAGGGACAGAGTATCCAAAAGGGTTTCACTGGTCAGACTTCGAGGGGTCCAGCTGGTTCATCTCGATAGTATAGGCCGTCAGAGGCTCGTTATGAGTGTGAAGTTATTGGGCACTTTGCTAGAGATTACCCCAGCGAGGTACAGTTCAGCCAGCCACTTAACTAGCTTAGCTTATCCATGCAGTGCAGCCACAGACTAGACGGGGTGGTGGTCAGGCTAGAGGTGGTGCCCAGCATGGTAGGACAGGTGGTAGGGATGGCGGTCGGTCAGGTGGTTGTCGTCTTCAGTTTTATATGGTCCCTGGGAGACCGGAGGCAGATGCCTCAGATGTTGTGATCACATGTACGATTTATGTATGCCGTAGACCATCTTATGCTTTATTTGATCCTGGAACCACTTGCTTGTATGTTTCTACCTACTATTTGCCTTGTTTGGGGTTGACTACTAAGCCGTTATCTGTGCCTGTAACTGTTTCAAATCCAGTAGGAGATTCTTTAGTAGTGGATTGGATTGTGAGATCATGTATGATTTCGGTTGGAGATATTGAGACTTGGGGTAATCTGAAGATTCTCGATATGTTAGACTTTTATATAATTCTGGGCATGGACTGGTAATCCCCTTATCGTATAATTTTGGATTGTTATGCAAAGACCATTACCATAGCAGTGCTCGGCGCATCCCCAGTTGTGTGGCAGGGTTCTGTCAGCCGTGCACCATCTGGGATCATCTCTTGTTTTTGAGGTAGGAATTTTCTTTCTCATGGGTGTTTGGCTTATCTAGTATATGTTTGAGATGCTAGTGCCGATCGTTCTTCCCCTGAGTCAGTTCCTGTGGTTAGAGATTTCCTAGATCTGTTCCCTACTGACGTGCCAGGCCTTCCACCCGAGAGAGATATCGGCTTTGCTATTGAGTTATAGCTAGGCACCATGCCATTCCCAGCTCTAATTACCGTATGTCTCCAGCTGAGTTGAGGGAGCTTAAGGAGTAGCTCAAGGAATTGTTAGCTAAGTGTTTCATTAGGGCGAGTGTATCGCCATGGGGTGATCCTATTCTGGTTGTGAAAAAGAAGTATGGGTCGATGCAGATGTGTATTGATTATCGGCTTCTAAATAGGGTGAATGTGAGGAATGGGTATCCGATGTCGCGCATAGATGATTTGTTTGATCAGCTTCAAGGTTCGGCCATATTTTTGAAGATAGCATTCAAGACACGTTATGGCCACTATGAGTTCATGGTAATTTCTTTTGGGTTGACTAATGCCCCCGCAGTTTTTATGAACTTGATGCATAGGGTGCTTGGCCCGTATTTGGACTTATTTGTCATAGTTTTCATAGAGGAAATCTTGGTCTACTCGCGGAGTAGAGATGAGCATGAGAAACACTTAAGTGTTATACTCCAGACTTTGAGAGATCATTGGCTTTATGCCAAGTTCTCAAAGTACGAGTTGTGTCTTGAGCCAGTTGTATTCCTAGGACACGTGGTATCTAATGATGGGATTAGAGTGGACTAGAGTAAGATATTAGTAGTTTATGATTGGCCGAGACCTACTACTCCTACTGAGGTTCGCAACTTTGTTGGGTTAGCAAGGTACTACAGACGGTTCGTCGAGGGGTTTTCTTCCATAACAACACCTTTGACTGGCTGACTAGGAATGATGTCCCACTTCAATGGTCGGATTAGTGTGAGGATAACTTTCAAAGGCTTGAGGCCTTGTTCGCTTCAACTCCAGTGTTGACCTTTCCAGTTGAGGGTCAGAGCTTCTCGATATATTATGATGCTTCTGGGGTTTGTCTGGGTTGTGTATTGATGTAGAAGGGTTGTGTGATAGCATATGCATCGAGATAGCTGAAGGTTCACGAGAGCAACTACCCCACTCATGACTTAGAGTTGGCAGCGGTAGTCTTCGCGCTCAAGATTTGGAGGCACTACTTATATGGGGTTCACTGTGAGATCTTCACCGATCACCATAGTCTTCAGTATGTTATGAGTCAGCGAGAGCTGAACTCGAGGCAAAGGAGATGGATCAAGCTACTGAAGGACTATGACTTCACTATTTGTATTATCCGGGTAAGGCAAATATAGTAGCAGATTCCTTAAGCCGAAAGGCAGTGAGTATGGGTAGTCTAGCTTCACTTTCAGTTTTAGAGGGACCGTTGGCCTTGAACATCCAGTCCTTGGCTAACCATTTGGTTAGGCTTGACTTGTCGGATACTAGTAGGGTTATCACCACTGTTGAGGTTCGTTCTGCCTTGGTTGATCAAATTTAGAGCCGTCAGTTTGAGGATCAGCAGTTGTGTGACCTTCGTGAATATGTTGTTTTGGGTGAGGCCAGCTAGGCTACTCTATATTCAGATAGGGTTCTGACGTTTGATAGTCGACTCTGTGTTTCGAGAGTTGGGGATTTGATTTAGTTGATTCTCCGTGAGGCAATTGTTCCAGATATTCCATCCATCCTGGCGTAGCCAAGATGTACAGAGATTTGAGGCAGCTTTATTGGTGGAATAGTATGAAGCAGGACCTAAAAGAGTTTGTATCTTGATGCTTGAACTGTCAGCAGGTGAAGTTCGAGCACATGAGACAATGTGGCTTGATGTAGAGACTTCCCATTCCTGAGTGGAAGTGGGAAGGGAATACTATGGACTGCATAGTTGGGTTTCCACGTACGTTTCGGGGATTTGACCCTATTAGGGTAATTGTTGATCAGCTGACTAAGTCAGCGCATTTCTTGCTAATTCAGACTACTTACAGAGCAGAGAGGTTAGCTCAGATCTATCTTCATGAGATTGTTTGATTGCATGGGGTCCTAGCTTCTATCATTTCAGACCGCGGTACTCAGTTCACATCTTAGTTATGGAGGGCTATTCAGCGAGACTTGGATATAGAGGTTCAGCTTAGCAGCGCATTCCACCCACAGATAGATGGGCAGTCCAAGAGGACTATTCAGGTCCTGAAGGACATGCTTCGGTCCTTTTTTCTTGACTTTGGAGGTTCTTGGGATCAGTTTGTGCCTTTGGCCGAGTTTGCTTATAATAATAGTTTTCATTCGAGTATTGGCATGGCACCTTTTGAGGATTTTTATGTTAGGCATTGCAGATCACCGGTTGATTAGTTTGTTGGGTTGGAGTCCAGGACGCAGGAGTACAAATTGGCTTCGTGATTCCTTAGACTGAGTATGAGTGATTCAGGACAGACTTCGGGTAGCTCAGAGAAGGCAGAAGAGGTACGCTGATCATAAACTTTGGGCCTTAGAATTTAGTGTTGGTAACTTGGTGTTCCTCAATGTATCGCCCATGAAGGGCGTGATAAGATTTGGTAGATGGGGCAAGCTAAGACCTAGGTACATTGGGCCATTTGAGATTCTTTATAGGGTTAGTAGTATTGCCTACAAGTTAGCTTTGCCTCCGATGTTTTCAGCTATGCACCCGATTTTCTATGTATCGATGTTGCGGTTGTATGTTCTAGACGAGTCTCATGTGTTTTAGTGGGATTCAGTTTAGATGGATGAGAGTTTAGCCTTTATTCAGGAGCCGGTAGCCATTTTCACCAAAGATGTCAGGAGATTGAGGTCCAGGGAGATTCCAGGTGTTAAGGTTTAGTGGAGGCACCATCAAGTTGAGGAGGATACCTGGGAGACCGAGAGAGATATGCGGGCTCAGTATCCACAGTTGTTTGAGCCTTCAGGTACTTCCTCATCCTTGACTTTTGAGGACGAAAGTCTTTTTTAGTAGTGGATGATGTAATGACGCTTTCGGTCATTGTCGCGTTTATGCTTTCCTTGTACTGTTAGCGCTTTCTTGTAGCGGCCCCAACTCATTTGTGGCTTGCTGGGACCGTTGGTTCGGTAGCCTGGCCGTTCGTTTAGTCTTTATGGTCGTTTCCCTGCTTTAGACCTGAGCCTTAGGAGCTGAGTATCAAAATCATGCTGTAGTGATTTACGATCGTATGACTTTAACTAGCCTTGTGGAAAGGTCAATCATGATTAGTGGTGTCATAGAATTCCCCAGAATGGGTGTTCTCATTTGAGAATTTTATTAACATCGCGCGTATTTGAAAATATTTGATTTGAAAGCTGAATTTGGTAAAAAGATTTATTCTTATAAAAATATTTTAAATATTTATGAAAAAAAATATCTTTTGTTACGATATACTTGTATGTATTTATTTTATAAGAGTTCAATAAATTATTAGTATTTTAACGGAGATAGTAAACTTAGTTATGTTGATAATTATATTATTACAATATAGTAGGTTTTATTTGAAATAATTTTTTATTTATTATGATATATTTAAAAATTTATATTTATTTTATCATGAACTTATACAATATCCGAGTATATACGTAACGAGATAAATTTTTTTAAGAGGTTGCCACCTCCACCCCACGTGGAGGTAAGAGAGGTGGACAAACACTCTACACCTTTTGTGGTGGCAGCGTTTCCACTCTTAAAATTTAGTAACTTTTTAACTAATTAAGTTATAATTAATTTTAAATCTTTCCCTTTTAAGATTATCATACATAGAGGAGCATATATGCATATACACAACTCTTGAAGTTCTGTCACGATTTTCTTCATAAATGCAAAGTACTGGCAATTTTTGTTTCATTGATTTTGTTATCTACAAAGTTAAATTATTTATCATTTGCAATTTGCAAGTCAATTCGTGAAGTACATACTCACGCTAGGACGAGCTTTAGTGGGAGGAAAATATTTTGATACCTTATTTGAGTCCCCAAAGGAAAATCAATTATCTACGTCAAGTTATTCAAGCCCGAATTCGAGTTTGATTTCATTTCAGAGCTTCTCAGAGTGGTTCAAGCTTGAACATCGTTGTTCTAGCAGATTGTCATCGGATGTGTCACGACCCAAAACCGGGCTATGATGGCTTCTACATAACCCCTAGATGGCGGTTAAATAATTTAAGTAATGAAAAGTGGAAGACAACATAAAAAAATAGTGCCAATAATATATATATATATATACAGAGAGTGGCTCGTACTAGGTGCTGCATCATAAAAAGATGCAAAGTATAGTATGAGTACCAAGACAAAGGGTACGCATTAAGCATCATAGGCCGACCGAGCGCAGAAAGATAATATATAGATAATAAGATACATGAAAGTAAGCAAGGTACAAGGATCCACCTAAATCTAGTTATAAGCTGAAAATCGAAACAACTAAGCCAATGAAGAAACAAGCAACAACAGAAATTAACCCAATTCAATGACAATACAAAAGCACCAACCGATGTAATGTCATGAAGATGATATGATGTATCAATGTATAATAGTATAAACCCAGAATACCACATCAGGCGCCCAGAATATCGCATTGGACTATGCAGATATATATATAAGAGTAGATGAATGGAAGTTAAAAACCCAGAATAATGCATGGGGGGTCCGAAATACCGCATCGTACTATAAATAATGCATAAAAAATAGTATTTTCCCATTTTCCTTCCAAAATTCGTAGAAAATTCCAACACGATTCATTTCAAATCCTAAGGTCAATGTAGCCGTAGTAAACCTCATTTTTTTAACTAAAAACCTTGAAAGTGCTTTCCTTCTATATCCATGATATGCGATGCAATATGAACATGAAATAACCAACCAGGCGAGAACCATTCACAACAAGGCAAAAACAGGGCAAAATACCCTCCAAATCAAGAGAACTGGCCTAGAACTCCATCCAAATCCAAGCTATGGCCTCGGGCCCATAGTTACACACAACAGCAGAACAAAATGAATAAAACAGGTAAATAACGCAGAAATTTACCAAGATTCTCTACTCTACCTCTAAAACCTCCTAAAAGCAGACTAGGGATTCTAAGCTAGCCAATAGAACTGTTAAAATTCGATTATGAGCATGTTTACCAAGAAAGTTGACCGAAGTCAAAGATTTTCTAAGTTCAAGTTCTAAAAGAGGGAAATAGTTATAATGACCTAACGAACGGCTCGGGCTCAACTCTAGTACCTAACTCTCTCTGAATAGACTGCCAAAAGTGCAAAATGAACTGACTACCTCAGTCGGAGATGACAGAAACTGGTACACCATGCAAATGGACAATCTCCCGAATATAGATTTGAGCCAATCTCTCAGAACTGTAGGAAGTTAGAACCGGCAGAAAGTGAGCAGACTTCGTCAACCTATCCATGATAACCCAAATAGCATCAAATCTCCACAAAGTACGTGGAAAACTGACTACAAAATCCATAGCAATCTTCTCCCATTTCTACTCTGGGATGGCTAGCCTCTAAGATGAACCATCGGGCCTCTGGTGCTCAAACTTCACCTGTTGATAGTTCAAGCACCTAGATACAATAGCTGAAATATCCCTCTTCATCCCACACCACCAGTAGTGCTACCTCAAGTCACCAACTCTAGGAATGCAGATATGACCCTCGATCCTCAGAATGTCCTCTGAATTTAAAGTCACCATCCTAGCCTCACCACTCAACACATTGTCACGAATGATCCTCAACCTTGCATCATCAAACTGATGTGCCCGAATCTGCTCCAGCAAGGAAGATCTAGTCTCAACACAAGCAAGAATATGGCCTGGTTAAGAAATGTCAAGTCTAACCAACCTGTTAGCCAAAGACTGGATGTCCCAAGCTAAAGGTCGATCCTCTATCGCTAAGAAAATGAAGCTACCCATACTCACCGCCTTCTGGCTCAAGGCATCCGCCACCATACTTGCCTTGCCCGGATGATAGAGAATAGAGATGTCATAGTCCTTCAGTAACTCCAACAACCTACACTACCTCAAATTTATTTCCTTCTGGCTGAAAAGGTACTGAAGACTATGATGGGCAGTAAAGATCTCACAATGCACGCAATAAATATAATGCCTCCACATTTTCAATGCGAAGACTACCACCGCTAAATTCAAGTCATGTGTGAGGTAGTTACTCTCGTGAACCTTCAACTGTCTGGAAGCATATGCAATAACCCAGCCCTGTTGTATCAACACACAACCCAAACTAATACCTAAAGCATCACAATATATGGTGAAACCCTGACCCTCGATTGGGAGAGTAAGAATCAGAGATGAAGTCAACAAAGCCTTGAGCTTCATAAAGTTTGCCTCAAACTCATCTGACTGTTGGAAGGAAACATTTTTTGGAGTAAATCTAGTCAATGAAGCTACTATCGGAGAAAATCCCTCCATAAACTGTTTGTAATAACCTACTTACCCAATGAAACCACGAACCTCGGTAGGAGAATAGGCCTAGCCCAATCACAAACTATTGCAATCTTCATCGGATCTACCATAATCCTATCCTTGGATACCACGTGCCTCAAAAATGCCACAGACCCAAGACAAAACTCACACTTAGTGAATTTGGCATACAACTGGTGGTCTCGCAAGGTCTGAAGTACAACTCTAAGATGCTGCTCATACTCCTCTATACTCCTCAAATAAATCAGAATGTCATCGATGAACACAATCACAAACGAGTCCAAGTAGGCACTGAACACGTGAATCATCAACTCCATATATATTGTTGGGGCATTAGTTAACCCAAAAAACATGACTAGGAACTCATAATGGTTGTATCGAGTCCTAAATGTAGTCTTTGGGATGTCCTCAGCCCCAATCCTCAACTGGTGATAATCGGATCTCAAATCTATCTTAGAGAACACTGTCGTACCCTATAGCTGGTCAAACAAATCATCAATATGTAGCATCAGATATATGTTCTTAAATGTCACCTTATTTAACTGTCTGTAGTCAATACACATACACATACACCCAACCTTCTTCTTCACAAATAGAATCGGAGCACCCCACAGAGACACACTAGGCCTGATGAACCCTCTACTCAGCAGATCCTGGAGTTGATCCTTAATCTCCCTCAACTCAGCAGGTTCCATCCAATATGGCAGAATAGAAATGGGCTTGGTGCTCGGCTCAACATTGATACCAAAATCAATGTCACGATCATGAGGAAGACCCAAAAGATCAGAAGGAAACACATCCAAATACTCACAAACCACAGGAACTGGCTCAAAAAGAGGTGTGGTGGCACTAGTATTACGAACGTAGGAAAGATAAGCTAAGCACCCCTTCCCAACCAAACGCTGAGCACATAGAATGGATATAACACCCCTCGTCATATGGATATCAGTACCCTTCCATACGATAGGTGGGATACCAAGCAATTGAAGAGTAATGGTCTTGGCAAAGCAATCCAAGATAGCATGATAAGGAGGGAACTTGGTAGGATTAGAGAATGCCTTCTTTCGATTCTTAGACGAGGAAAACTATCAAGAACATAATATAGGTGTCAAGACAAGAAGAATGACACCCATATTGCTATATAGAAAATTGGTCCAGAAATTGGGTAAGAAAATGACCCCCAAGGCCCACGCAATGAAACAGAAAACAAAATTCACAATAATGCTCGCGGTAGATTTAGGAACCCATGCTCGAAATTTGAGCACGAATGGAGCTTATTTCGAGGCCCAAAACAGCCCCAAAGTGCTACTAATTCAAGAAACCAACAATGGAAAACTCAAGGATTTGAAGGGCGGAAGCTTACCAAAAATCATGAGAACACGCGCCTAGGAAGTGAGCTTCATTGAATGACTAATACACACCTCAAGAACGAACCTCTACAAGGATCATCCAAGCTCCTATAATTAATCCAACAATGTAGTTTAGCGAGAGTTGATGAGGATTAACAATGGAAAATAGGAGAGGGGTGGAGAGGGGACTTACCGGATGAAGAATGCTGATATAAGGGAGCTGGAACCAGATCTTAGAAGCTTAGCAATAGAGAAATGATGAAATAAAGGAGGAGAAAACAAAATGGACAGCTTAGATAGCTGTCTGGGGTCCTTCATCGTGATCGCGATAGGACCCCAGCGTTCGCGAAGAAGAGAGAGCCAGACCATCGCGGTCATAACACGCCAGCCACGCGATTACATAGAGCAAGCGCCTGCCTGCTTCATTGCTAATGCAAAGAGTAACCTTCCCGATTGCAATGGTAAAAAAATTATACCATCGCGAACACGATGGCCACCTCTTGATCGCGATAACCAAAATAGTCTGTAACTTTTATAGCAGCAACCAATAATTCACAAGGTAGAAAAGTTATCTGATGGAACCTCAGGATTAATTCGGAACCCTGTGAACACAACCCAACCATGCTACCCAAGCAGAAATAGTATTCCAGACATAATGGCATTGATGAAATTCCCAGTAGAGGTCATTTTAATGAAAAGTGGGCCCCGTGCCCAAAACTGACTCAAAACAAAATACCTCAAAACAAGTTTGGAAGCCCCGGGACCCAAACCCAAGATCCCTCTAGCCCAAAGTTAAAATTCCAGAAATAACAGCGCTGACAAAAATTTCATCCAAGGCTGTCTTCTCCGAATGTTTACCAAAGTCAATCCCTACCAGCCAAACTGGCTTGAAAATAGAAAAAGCAACACCAAAACAAATCGAAAGCACTCATGCCTAGACCTATGGTCCCACTAGACCAAAATCCCCATTCCAGAGCCAGTGGAACTGTCAAAATTCAATTCTGAGCACGTTTACCAAGAAAGTTGACCAAAGTCAAAAAATTTCTAAGTTCAAGTTCTAAAACAGGAAAATGGTCATAATTACCTAATGAACGGCCTGGGCACCAAACCATTAGTCCCGACAAGTCATAAATGATCTGTAGCCGCTGAGAGAAAGCTCAAAACACAGAAGAAGAATGAAAAATAGAAAATAACCTAGAGTGTCATTATAAGATGACAAGTAGGTTACGGTTTAACTCTTTTAGACTTTGCATATATAAGATATAATTGTACTATTTAGCATCCTTGGGTTGGGTTTGTTAGCTTGGTACCCCAGACATTGTCCACTTCTTCAGGTCCATCTTATTTTTGAACTGTTGATTGTAGTATTTGTTGTAGTTAATAGTATCACCCTTGTGGTCCTGTGTGAACTTGTTTTTGACTCTGGATTATAGATAGTGGGTTTTTGGAAATGTTCGTGAGTCTTGGACATCGATACCGTTATTATAGAGCTAGTTATGTTTATTGTAAAGTGATTAGAGCATGTACAAGGCCGATAGGTTTATTGTTATCCGTTGGGCTACTGTTTGTGATTGAGCATGCCATTTTCATGCATACAAAGAGATTTTTCAAATGTTTTACTACGGTTTTTACTTCGGGCCTACTATAATTGGTTTTCTAAACCTTGTATGGCACGAGGGCCTATTTTTTGTAAAATAATTATAAAAAGTTTTGAATTATTTTCATGGATCTTCTTGGGGGTAAGAAAGAGTTAAATAGGATGATTTTACCACTATTTTTATATTTATACTAGACTCGATCGGACCGATGAGATGACTGGCTTTACTATTATTTTAAACCCGGTTATATCTAGGCACCAGTTTTTGAGACGTATTTCACTGATTTAAACCTAGATAGACTCTAGGCATGTATTCTTGAGATTTGGTTACCAGTTTGGATCCGGTTGCATTTTGAACTTCTATATCGAGGCTTGAGTTTAAGTATGTGGTCTACAAGTAGACCTCCATGGACCCTGCCATTCTGGACCAAGAGCTACGAGCCGAGGGTGATCAGAGGAGGGGTGTACGGTAAAGTTGAGGTACTCAGGGGAATTCCTTTCATGGATCCTGCCTCTATTGGGCCTTCTAGGTACCGGAGGGGGTAACATACGGCACTACCATCAGTTGGTTCAGCATATCATATCACATTATGCATATTATGTTCGGATCCACCTTTGTTCGCTGCTTGCTCAGTGTACGCTCCGGTAGTATGGGATGTCGGGGGGTTTGGGCGCCTGTGGGACTATAGGTAGACTTTTATTTATTATTATTCTATCGCGATATTGATACTGATTATGGTGTTACTAGCATGACTTGGTTTTAATCTGGTTTTCAAGTGTGTTACCGTTATTTTCCTTTCCTCCTTCCCCTTTTACTTGAGGTTACTTGTATACTACCTTCTCCTTTAACTCTCTTTATTCATTGTTATTTCATGGACCCCAGGTGCATTCTTTCTTCCTTCACCTCTATTCTGTGAAGTATAGATCTATTAAATAGCCTAGCATGACTGTTTTATCCTTGTATTCATTCTGTGCTAGCTTCCATGTGCTTATTTATTGTTTAAATGACTACCTGATTCTTTTCTGTTACATTATTTCTTTTATATCTTATATGCATCTAGTCGGCCTATGATACCTACTGGGTACCTATTTCTTTGTAATTGGTGCTCATACTGCACTTCTCATCTTTTGGTGTAGATCCTACTGTGAGTTCTCACCGCTGACCATGCTGCCTCGTGCGAGGTATTTTTGGACTATCCGAGACCAAGGGTAAGCTCTTGGCGACCGAGGCTCAATTTTAATTTATCTTTTGTATTATGTACTCTTTTATCATTCAGAGATATATGTATATTTCCTTTTGGATCCTTTGTACTACGTTGATATAGTGTCACCTCTTATACTATGATACTAGCTTTTGGGAAGCTTTTATCTGCTGTAGTTACTCATGTTGTTCCTTTTCTTATCTTGTATCCCTTACTTTGGGTTATTTTATGTTTTTTTCAGGTTGCTGGTTAGATTTCCTTTTCTTATCTTGTATCCCTTACTTTGGGTTATTTTATGTTTTTTTCAGGTTGCTGGTTAGATAGTAGTCCGTTACTAACCATTCTAGGATACAAAGATTGGTTCACCTACTGTGTGATTGTAGGTGCAATCATGACTGAGAAATTGGGTTGTGACAATATCCTTGGTTATTACAAAATTATTAATAAAATAGATTCCATTATAGCATATATGTGCTCTGTGGAGTTTATAATTTATCTAGAGTTTTTCTCCTCTTGCAGAGAATAATCAGGTAGTACTTTTTTTGAGGTACTTAGTAGGAATTATTCCTTTAATTATGCAGTTTTGATCTGCACCTGTATCTAATAATGCAATTTTATGAATAGTATAATTTGTACTTATGACTAATTTAATAGGTATATGGTAACTTTGGGCTTTAACTATTGCAATTATTTTAATTCCTAATTTGGTTTCCATTGTTCCTTCTAAGGATTCTATTTCGTCTTCCTCATCTTTTTCTAATTTTGACGTTTCTCCAGGCTCATATGACGCTGGTTCTTTCTTAGGTTTCAAATCATTTATAATTTTATTGGTAAGTGATTCTGTTTCTAGTTTGTACAGTCTTTGCTTAACTTCATTAACTTCCTTTTTTATGTGTAATAATTCAGTCTGAAGATCTTGTATGTGTCAGACCTTTGTTCTTTAAATTTATTTAATATATTTTTCATATTAAAGGGTTCAATAGTTTCTTTATTCGGTTGTTGATTAAGAACCATATCTTTTAATTCTATTAAATATATTTTTTAAGATCATGATCTTCAATATTGTTAATCATCTCAAAGAAAATATCCATGTTACTATTATTAATGATATCTATATCACAAGTGCAAATTGCGCCGCTGCATTGAAAAGTTGGTATTCTACCTAGTTATTTAACTTATAATTCTATACCTTTCCTAGTATAAAGATGATAAATAGTGCAATTTGACAGGAATTCCTTCTATTTTATAGGTTTCTGTGTATTAGAAGTGTTCGGGAAAGATTGGAGTGAAAACAAGTCAAATGGGAGCTAAAAGGAGTCGTTGATCACTGACACCAAAGTACTCATCGTGTTCACGAGAGTAAATCACGCGACCGTGATGCACAAGGAAACAAACAAGCTATCATGACCGCGAGCTACAAGTCATGTGACCGCGATGCACAGGAAACTAAAGTCCCGCGACCGGAGGGTGAATCCACGTGACCGCGTGGAAGGAAAAGATAAAGCCTCACGATCGCGAAGCATTATCACGACCTCAAAGAAGGCGTCATTAGCTGCAGGACAGATTTGGAAATTCCCACTTTTGGAAACCCCAATTCACATAAAACACCTCCAAGCCATATTGGAAGACATCTTTGGCAGAATTTTGATTTTTGTCACAACTTTTGGCAAGCTTGGAGAGCAAATTCATCAACCAACACCATATGAGTGAAGATTTGGATGCTCTTTCTTGTAAAATCCTTAGTTTCCATTCTTCAACTCTTGTTCTTAATTGCTATTTCATTGGTGTATTGTTGACTTGAGATTTTGGATTTGTATTAGAGATAATACTTTTTGGGTTATTGAATTCATATATATATTTTGTTCTTGTTTGATTATTTGGGTCTCTTGAATATTCCATTCTTGAATTTATTATCAATGGTTGCAAATATTAACTTAGCTTTCTAATTTGGGTTTTTTCTTGAGAAAGGATTACCCTAAATTTGGGAAGGTTTGATAGTGGGGATTTGGGATTTCCACTCTAGACCAAGGTTAGAGATAACCCAACTCACCCAAGTGAGAATTTGGTTATGGTTTACTCGTGGTGATTTGAGAGAACACATGAGTTGTGTGTTGATTGGTCGAAAGACGGTCAATTACACCTTTAGCCAAGACTACCCAAGTGTTAATCGAGTGCAAGTCTTGTGAATTAAATTCCCATTCTCGATTCTCCCTTGTTGTCCTTGCTTGGCGAAAGCAAGATGAAAACCATTGATCAATCTATCTTTTATTTGATTTTTCTTTTATCTTCTAGTTTGTAGAATAAAAAAACCCCTTTTAGATATCTTTTCCCCATTTTCGCTAATTGAACTCCAATAAGTTGCTCTTATTCTTTGTTAGCTTGATCGAGACTACATTGTTCCCTTGGTTATGACCCCGACACTCGTTAGGAATTTTAAATTTGGTTTTGCTACACGATCGTCGTGGCCTCCTACTTGGAGAGCATGATTTGAGCATTCATAAAAAATGGCGCCTTTACCGAGGAACAATTTGGCATATTGAATTAGTTTAGAATTTGAGTTTAATTTAGTTAAATTTTGTGAATAATTGTTTTTCTTTTATTTATTTTTAGTTTGTTGATGGCATCATGGCCTATTTGAATGTTAAAAATGTTGATAGTTGCATCCCAATTTATATTCCTTACTACTGTGTTTATTGTGGAGGACCCCACCTTGGAGAAAGGTGTAGAATTGCCCCTAGGAGAGGAAGGTGTTCTCTTTCTTGTTCCTATGATGGGCATAATAGCTATTTGTGTGGTGGTCATGACAGACATTGGAGCGAATGCCCCAATGATAATCGTCCCCCTCCACCCTCTTGTGCTAATAATGTTGCTAGTGGTGCTTTTGACCTTAATAGGAACCATGACTTAGCAACAGAAGATGGCATATGTGTCAAGCTCCAAACCCTCTTGGCCTCGCTAGAAACCCAAGAGGAGAGTGTGCAATCCATAAAGCAATGCTTTGTGGACGCAAGAGCTAAAGAAGAGGAAAACACAAGGGAGGATCATGAATTGAAGGTGGTGTTGCAACTAACTACCCAATTTGTGGGTCATGATGTTATAGAATCTCTAAGTGAGGATGTTATGAATTAGTCCAGCTTGAAGGTGGAGACGCCCAAATCCCACTTCAACCTTTGTTTGACCTTAAGTTTGATTGAATGGACGAGAGTCAAAGTAATCAAGCTTTTGGGAAACCTTGGAAGGAGGGTGAATGAAGGTCTATCCGGTTTTGAGTTTGTCATGGAAAGAAGGAAAAACGTCCTTCCTAACTTGATGGTTAATAAGTGCAACATACGGAATCAAGAGAATGGCCTTCTGATGATCAAACCTTCACCCCAGGATTGTTACTGGAAGCTCAATTCAAGTTTGGGTCGAAGGTTAAAATCGTACAAATGGAGATCCAAATGGTGAGGTATCTTGCGCCACGCTACGATGTTAAAATATGCGCTTGGTGGAAGGCAACCCATCGTCTTTATGTTTTACTTCACTTTTTGTTTCTTTTTGGTGTGTTATTAGGTGCCCAAAGGAATGAGAAGAGGAACCAAGTGTTGAGAAGCACAAAAATTACCTCTAAAAACGTGCTTTTCGCACCTGGAAGAGTTCCCGTTGCACATGGCATCACACAAGTAAATAGTGAACTGATTAAAAAGTCCAGCATTTGAGAACGTGGTGCATTTTGCACCTCACAAAGTTCCAGTCGCACGACAAAACAATACGCTGAACAAAAAATCAAAAACTCGATGGATGATAAAGCATCGCGATCGCAGAGCCTGAACCTCGCGATCGCAATGAGTAAAAATTTCTCTGACTCTTCGCGACCGTGTGAACAGGTCGCGATCGCGTGGATTCAGGTGATCTTACAATAACCTCTATCTATCCAAAATACAAAAATATAGACAGGAAGTACAAGATGGAAAGCAAGTAAAGTCTCCAAAAGCGCTGGGAGCTCACTGCGATTCGAACAGCAACGGGCCACGAACGACTGAAGATCAACGAGGGTGGCTCGTACTAGGTGCTGCATCAGAAAAAAAGTGATGCAGAGTGTAGTATGAATACCAAGACAATGGGTACTCAGTAGGCATCATAGGCCGACCGAGCGCAGAAATATAATATATAAATATAGGTTACAGGAAAGCAGCTAACTATACAGGGATCCTCCTAATTCTAGTTATATAGCCGGATACATGCCAGTAAATAAAAAGAGAAAAAGGGTAACAACATCAAGCCAAACAAGAGTCCATCCACATGCCAAAGCAAATGCAATGCGATGCACGATGATGCATATATGAATGCAATATAATATAAACCCAGAATACCGCATCGGACGCCCAGAATACCGCATCGAACTATGCATATATACATATATGAAATAATGAAATACCCGAAATAATGCATCGGGGGTCTGAAATACCGAATCGAACTAATATGTATATAAATGAGAAAGTAAAATACCCAGAATAACGCATCGGGGGTCTGGAATACCGTATCGAACTATATATTTATATAAAGAAAATAGTAGTTCCTCTTTCCCTCTCAAAAACCAAGGTGATACTCAAAATAACTCGATTTAGTCCAAAATATCATCACAAAAGTAGAAAACCTCTTTTCAAACCCAAAAGCCTTTGAAAATCCTTTCTGTACTGTACCAATGATATGCCATGCGGTACGAGTATGAATGTTCACAAGCAGAGGAATAATCACACCATCAGATCAAACAGGGCAAAAGTACCCTAAAAAAAGGGAACTGACCTGGAATCCATTAAAATCCTAGACATGTCCTTGGGCCTACAGTTACATACAACTATAGAATAAAGCGGTAAAGTGGAAAATAAAAGTGGAAAATAGCGGGTAAACCCTATTCTACCTCAAATGCCTCCTAAAAGCATGCTAAGGGTGTTAGACTAGTCACGCAGAAGAAAAAAGCTCCTACGCTAAGGATAACAAGATTTAAGCCTAAAGTCTATCTAAAATCCAACCTAGCATTCCAGTAACATACAGATATATATAATCCAACTAAACTCAGTCTAGAAGGTAAACCGTAACCTACCTCGGGGCCAAACTACAAGCACAAACCGTCACTCATATGCCATCCCCTTCCGAACAGCCTCAGAAAGCTGCCACTCTATCAAGAACATAAACTAGGTGTCAAGACGAGAATAATGACACCCATATTGCTATACGAAAAATTAGGCCAAAAATTGGGTCAGAAAAATGACCCTCGAGGCCCGTGCAATGAAACTGGAAACAAAAATCACAACGATGCTCGCGGTGGGTTGTGAAACCTAAAACCAAAGTTTTGGCGCGATTGAATCTCGATTCAGGGCACAAAACAGCCCCGAAGTTCTCCTAATTCCCAGGATTAAGATGGAAAAGTTCGGAATTTAAAAACAGAAACCAACCTCGATAAGGAGAACACTCTACGGGTCTGCGTTGCATAATTTTTGGAGCATGCAGTCCCCAAACAATCAGATTCCACAAGAATTATCCAACTCTAAAGACTTAGCAACAAGAGAATTTAGCGGGAGAATTACTGGAATTTAGACGGAACGAGGAGAGGGGTGACGAGGGAACTTACCGGATGAAGAGTGTTGAAGCAAAATAGCCGGGAAATGGAGTTTTTGATCTTTACAATGGAGTTTCTCGGATTTTGAAAGAGAAAACAAAGTTGAAACTTAATATAACTGCCAGGGGTCATTCAGCGCAATCGCAGCAGGCCCCCGGCATTTGCAGAGAATAGCCGACCCAACCATCACGTTCGCGATAATCCAGGCCGCGTTCACAAATAGGAAGCCGAGCCAGGTCCCAGCCGGCATCATCGCAAATGCGAAGAAACCCTTCCCGAATGCGATGGTCAAGAAACTAGACCATTGAAAATGCGATGGGGTCTTCGCGATCTCGAAGAGAAAAGTTGTCTGCAACATGCAGCAACCAGCAAAAACACCAAATCAAAAATCTTCTGACGGACCCTCGGGATTCATCCGGAATGCCGTGAACACAAACCAACCATGATACCCTACCAGAAATGGCATTTCGGACTCAATGGAATCAACGAAACTCCCAATAGAGATCGTTTTAATGAAAAGTGGGCCCCACGCGCAAAACCAACTCCAAACTCAAAACCCAAAAACAAGCTCATAAGCCTCGGGACCCAAACCAAAGGTCCCTCTAGCACAAAGTCGAAATTACAGAGCTAACAACGGTGACGAAATTCCCATCCGAGACCTTCTTCTCCGAATGTTGACCAAAGTCAACCCTACCAGCCAAACTGACTCCAAAACACACAAAGCCACACAAAACCACACCGGAAACACTCAGGCCCAAGCCAATGGTCCACTAGACCAAAATCCCCGTTCTGGAGCCAACAGAACTGTTGGAATTCGATTTTGAGTGCGTTAACCAAGAAAGTTGACCGAAGTCAAGGATTTACCAACTTTAAAAGCTAAAACAATAAAATGATCATAACGACCTAACGAACATCCCGGGCACTGAACCGTCAGCCCCGACAAGCCATAAATGACCTGGAGTGACTGAGGGAAATCTCGAAATGCAGAAAAAGCACGGAAAATGGAAAATGACCTGGAGGGTCATTACAACATCCACTACTAAAAGAGTTTCCATCCGTCAAAGTTAGAATAAAGATAGTACCTGAAGACTTAAAAAGACGAGGATAACGGGTCCGCATGTCGGTCTCGATCTCCCAAGTAGCCTCCTTGATAGGATGGTTCCGCCACTGAACCTAAACTGACGGAATCTCCTTGGACCTCAACTTCCTAACCTACCTGTCCAAAATAGCAACAGTCTACTCCTCAAAGGCTAAAGACTCATCCAACTAAACCGACTCCAACTGGAGCACGTGAGACTCATCCAAAATGTACTGCCGCAGCATAGAAACATGAAACACCGGATGAACACTAGAAAGAGCAGGAGGTAAGGCCAACTCATAAGCAACCTATCCAATAGATAGAAGGATCTCAAATGGACCAATGAACGTCGAACTCAGCTTACCTTTCCTCCCGAACCGCATCACGCCCTTCATGGGAAACACCCAAAGGAACACACTGTCACCAACCATAAACTCAAGATCCCAAACTCTCTGGTCAGGATAACTCTTCTTCCTGCCCTGGGAAGTACGGAGTCTCTCCTGAATAACCAAACTCTATCCATAGAATCACGAAGCAAATAAGTACCCCACAGCCTAACCTCGAAAGCATCAAACCAACCCACCAAAGATCTGCACCTCCTACCATACAAAGCCTTAAACGGAGTCATCTCGATGCTGGAATGGTAACTATTATTATATGCAAACTCTGCCAAGGCCAAACACTGGTCCCACTAACCCCTGAAATCAATAACACAGCCTCGCAACATATCCTCAAGAACCTGAATGGTATGTTCTGACTAGCCTTTTGTCTGCGGATGAAAAGCAGTGCTAAGCTCAATTCTATTACCCCACTCTCTTTGAATAGACTGCCAAAACTGTGAAGTGAACTGAGTACCTAAGTAGGAAATGATAGAAACTGGCACCACATGCAAATGGACAATCTGTCAAACCTCTCGGAACTGTAGGAAGTTTGAACTGGCAAAAAGTGAGAAGACTTTGTGAACCTGTCCACGATGACCCAAATAGCATCAAACCTCCGCAAAGTACGTGGCAATCTGACTACAAAGTCTATAGATAAACGCTCCCACTTCCACTCCAGAATGGGTAGCCTCTGTGATAAACCACTTGGCCTCTGGTACTCGAACTTCACTTGCTGACAGTTCAAGCACCTGGATACGAAAGCCAAAATATCCTTCTTCATCCCACACCACCAGTAGTGCTTCCTCAAGTCATGATAAATCTTAGCTGCCCCGGGATGAATAAAATATCTTGAGCAATGAGCCTCCTCCAATATCAATCTGACCAAGTCACCAACTCTAGGAACGCAAATACAACCCTCGATCCTCAGAACACCCTCCGAATCTAAAGTTGCCTTCCTAGCCTTACCACTCAACACCTTCTCACGAAGGATCCTCAATCTCGCATTATCAAAATTTTGTGCTAAAATATGCTCCAACAAGGAAGAGATAGCCTCAACACAAGCAAGAATATGGCCTGGCTAAGAAATGTCAAGTCGAACCAACCTATTAACTAAGGACTGAGTGTTCCAAGCTAAAGGTCGCTCCTCAATAGCTAAGAAAGCTAAACTACCCATACTCACTGCCTTCCGGTTCAAGGCATGCACTACCACGTTTGCGTTTCCCGGAAGATAGAGGATAGAAATGTCATAGTCCTTCAGTAGCTCCAACTACCTCCGCTGCCACAAATTTAGATCCTTCTGGCTGAATATGTACTAAAGACTACGATGGTCAGTAAAGATCTCACAATGCACGCCGTAAAGATAATGCCTCCACATCTTCAATGCGAAGACTACCGCTGCTAACTCCAAGTCATGTGTGGGGTAGTTCATCTTGTGAACCTTCAACCGTCTAGAAGAATATGCAATGACTCGGCCCTGCTGCATCAACACACAACCCAAACAAATACTTGATGCATCACAATGTATGGTGAAACACTGACCCTCGACCGGAAGTGGAAGAATCAGAGCTGAAATCAACAAGGCCTTGAGCTTCAGAAAGCTCGCCTCACACTTATCTGACCACTGGAAGGGAACATTCTTCTGAGTCAATCTATTCAATAGTGCTGCTATTGAAGAAAATCCCTCTACAAACCGTCTGTAATAAACTGCCAACTCGACAAAGCTGCGAACCTCGGTAGGAGAAGTAGGCCTAGCCAAATCACGAACTGCTGCAATCTTTACCGCATCAACTATAATCCCATCCTTGGACACCACGTGCCCCAAGAATGCCAGAGACTTAAGCCAAAACTCACACTTAGTGAATTTGGCATACAACTGGTGGTCTCACAAAGCCTGAAGTACAACTCTAAGATGCTCCTCATGCTCCACTCTACTCCTTGAATAAATCAGAATGTCATCGATGAACCTAATCATCAATGAATCCAGGTAATCACTGAATACAGGTTCATCTACTCCATAAATGCTGCTGGGGCATTAATCAATCCAAAAGACATGACTAGGAACTCGTAATGGCCATATCGAGTCCTAAATGCAGTCTTTGGGATGTCCTCAGCACTAATCCTCAACTGGTGATAACCAGACCTCAGATCTATCGAAGAAAACATGGTGGCACCCTATAGCTGATCAAACAAGTCATCAATATGCAGCACCGGATATCTGTTCTTAACTGTCACCTTATTCAGTTGCTTGTAGTCGATACACATACGCATAGACCCATCCTTCTTTTCACAAACAAAACCGGAGCACACCACAAAGACACACTAGGCCGGATAAACCCTTTACTCAATAGATCATGGAGCTGATCCTTAGGCTTCCTCAACTCAGTAGGTGATATCCGATATGGAAGAATAGAAATAGGCTTGGTGCTCGGTTCGACATCGATACAAAAATCAATGTCACAATCACGAAGAAGACCCAAAAGATCGGAAGGAAACACATCCGATTACTCGCAAACCACAGGAACCGACTCAAAAGGAGGTGTGGTGGCACTAGTATCACTGACGTAGGCAAGATAAGCTAAGCAACCCTTCCCAACCAATCGTTGGGCGCTCAGTAAAAATATAACTCCCCTCGACATGTGGCTATCGGCTCCCTTCCATATGATAGGATGGATACAAGGAATCTGATGTGTAAGAGTCTTGGCGAAGCAATCCAAGACCGCATGATAAGGAGACAATTAATCCATGCCAAAGATCAAATAAAAATCGACCATATCAAGGACAACCAAGTCAAACCAGGTGTCATACCCCAAGATAATCACCACACAAGCCTGATACACCTTATCCACTACTAAAAGAACCCCCTACAGGAGTAAATACACGTAAAGGCACAGGCAAGGACTCACTAGAAGACCCCAGACGAGTAGCATAATAAGCAGATACATACGAGAATGTAGACCGCGGATCAAACAAAGCAGAAGTAGATTGATGAAAAATGGAGATCGTGCCTGTGATCATAACATCTAAAGCCTCGGCCTAAGTTCGGCCCGGAACTGCATACATGTGGCCCCGACCACCACGACCACCTGACCTACCAGACTGAGGGCCACCTTTAGTGCCCTGGGGACCACCCTTACTACCCTGAAAACCACCTCTAGCTGGAGGTGCTGGAGCCCTTGGGGCCTAAACCAACGGTTCTTGTCGCCTAGGATGCTCTACCGACGGGCAATCTTTAGCAAAGTGGCATATCTCGCTACACTCATACCAACCTCGACCATGTGAACTCCGCTGTGAATACCCAGCCGAATCTGAATGACCACCACAATATGTAGACCATGAATGACCACCTCGGGGAGCAGGAATGAGACTCTGGCTACTCTGACCCTCAGTAGTTTATAATGCCGCCTAAAAAGGCCAGCTCGGCTGGAAACGCTGCTGGTGCGTACCTCTACCATAGTATCCCCTACCACAGCCCTGTGAACCGCTGCCCTGATGGCGGGGCCTCTTATCGCTGCCCCCATGGGCCTCATGAACTATACCCTTAATTGTACGGGCATGATCAACTATCTCCAGAAAAGATTAACCTGATGCAACCATACCCTCTGTGGCCAAGCGGAGGTGCAACATCAAACCCCAAATAAACCGACATACTCTCTCATGCTCGATGGGCAGAATCATAGTGGCATGTCTGGATAGCTGGTGGAAATGAAACTCATACTCAGAAACAGTCATAGAGCCCTGCTCCAACCCAGCAAACTGATCCATCAGACGCTCCCTCATGCTACGTGGTACATACTTCTCCAGAAAAGCTGCGGAGAACTAATCCTAAGTATGTGAAGGCGACCCCCCCAGTCTACAAGAAACATATGACCTCCACCACTATTTTGCTTGACCATCCAGCTGAAACGCAGTGTAATTGGCTCTATGAGACTCAACTAACCCCAAATTATGCAACCTTTCCTGGCAACTAGTCAGAAACTCATGCGCATCCTCCCTAGAAGCACCTGAAAACCTTGGAGGACCCAATCTCAATAACCTACCTAGCATCTTTTGCTCCTTAGAAGACATAACTAGCATAGTTGGAAGAAGGGGAGCAACTGCAGGGACCGGTAGTACCTTAAATTTGGGAGCCACAATAATAGGCCACACTTCTGAACCCTGTGCTATCGCCTGAGATGAAGTCTGAGCCTCACCTCAAACCTGAGAACTAATTGGAGTGCTCGGCGAAACGGCTGGCAGATTCATACAATTAAGAAACCCCAACAACCAAACCAAGGTGTCCTGCAATACTGGAGTAGCTACAAAATCTATCGGATGCTGGGCTGGCCCCACATGCTCTGACTCATACTGAACCTCATCCACTCTAACCTCAGGCTCTAGTGATGGTGATCTAGCCCAGGCATGAGCTGGTGCCACAGACCGTGCCCTGCCTCTACCTTTGGGTTGACCTCTGCCCCGTCCCCTGACTGTGGCTCTAACTGCAGGGGCAGGGACCTCATCCTCACCCCATGAAGATCTCGTCTGAACCATCTAAGAAAGAGTGAAAAACATATACTTAGGATTTGTCAAATCAAGTAAGCACGATAAAGAATCAAACAAAATGAAGACTTTCCTAAGGAATGTCCTATAGCCCCTCGTAGATAGGATACGGACGTCATCGTACCTTATTTTTGAGGCTGTACTAGACACTTGTTCTTATACTGGTGAGACCGGTGAACCTAAAGCTCTAATACCACTATGTCACGACCCGAAGTTGGGCCATGATGGCGTCTACATAACCCCCTAGTAGACAAGCCTATCCCAACATACAAAAAATAATCAATAATAATTTAACTAAAGAGAAGCGGAAGATATAACAAGAGATAGGGCCAAAAGCATATATATACATACCAACGTACACAATATATAAAAGATGGCCCTAAAGTGACCGAAAAAGACAAAATGACCCGAACACTAACCCATACCTGGTGTCACTAGTACAAGAGCGACTAAAGCAAGGAGTAGCTATACAATAACCTCTGTCTATACAAAATACAAAAATATAGACAGGAAGTACAAGATGGAAAGCAAGTAAAGTCTTTAAAAGCATCGGTAGCTCATCGCGATTTGAACAACAATGGGCCTCAAACGACAGGAGATCAACGAGGGTGGCTCGTACTAGGTGCTGCATCAGAAAAAAAGAGATGCAGAGTGTAGTATGAGTACCAAGACAATGGGTACTCAGTAGGCATCATAGGCCGACCGAGCGTAGAAAGATAATATATAAATATAGGTTACAGGAAAGCAACTAACTATAGAGGGATACTTCTAATTCTAGTTATAAAGCCGGAGACATGCAAGTAAATAAAAAGAGAAAAAGGGAAACAACATCAAGCCAAACCAGAGTCCATCCACATGCCAAAGAAAATGCAATGCGATGCACGATGATGCATATATGAATACACTATAATATAAACCCAAAACACCCCATCGGGCACTCGGAATACCGCATCGGACTATGCATATATATATATATGAAATAATGAAATACTCGGAATAATGCATCGGAGGTCCGGAATACCGCATCAGACTAATATGTACATAAATGAGAAAGTAAAATACCTAGAATAATGCATCGGGGGTCTGAAATACCGCATTGGACTATAGATTTATACACAAAAAATAGTAGTTCCTCTTTACCTCTCAAAAAACAAGGTGATACTCAAAATAGCTCGATTTAGTCCAAAATTTCATCACAATAGTAGAAAACCTCTTTTCAAACCCAAAAGCCTTTGAAAATCCTTTCCATACTAAACCAATGATATGCCATGCGGTATGAGTATGAATGTTCACAAGCAGAGGAATAATCACACCATCAGATCAAACAGGGCAAAAGTACCCTCCAAAATAAGAGAACTGACCTGGAATCCATCCAAATCCTAGCCATGGCCTCGGGCTCACAGTTACATACAATGATAGAATAAAGTGGTACAGTAGAAAATAAAAGTGGAAAACAGCGGGCAAGCCCTATTCTACCTCTAAAGCCTCCTAAAAGCATGCTAAATGTCTTAGACTAGTCACGCAGAAGAAACAAACTCCTAGGCTAAGGATAACATACAGTCCTAGTGCTAAAAACCCAAAATGGCCAATTGACATGATAAATAAGATTTAAGCCTAAAGTCTATCTAAAATCCAACCTAGCGTTCTAGTAACATACAAATATATATAATCCAACTAAACTCAGTCTAGAAGGTAAACTGTAACCTACCTCGGGGCCGAAGTACAAGCACGAATCGTCACTTGTGTGCCTTCCCTTTTTGAACAGCCTTAGAAAGCTGCCACTCTATCTAGAACAAAAAGTAGGTGTCAAGACAAGAATAATGACACCCATATTGCTTTATGGAAAAAATCGGGCCAAAAATTAGGTCGGAAAAATGACCCTCGGGGCCCGTGCAATGAAACTGGAAACAAAAATCACAACTATACTCGCGGTAGGTTAAGGAACCCAGGGCCAAAGTTAAGGCTCGATTGGATTTCGATTCGGGGCCCAAAATAGCCCCGAAGTTCTACTAATTCCCGGGATTAAGACGGAAAAGTTCGGAATTGAAAAAAGGAAACCAACCTCGATAAGGAGAACACGCTACGGGGCAGTCCCCAAACAATCAGATTCCACAAGAATTCTCCAATTTTAAAGATTTAGAATCAAGGGAATTTAGCGGGAGAATTACGGGAATTTAGATGGAACGAGGAGAGGGGTGACGAGGGAACTTTCCGGATGAAGAGTGTTGAATCAAATATGCTGGGAAAAGGAGTTTTGGAGCTTAACAATGGAGTTTCTTGGAGTTTTTAAAGAGAAAACAAAGTTGAAACTTAATATAACTGCCAGGGGTCCTTCATCGCGATCGCGGCAGGACCCCCGCATTCGCGGAGAATAGTCGGCCCAACCATCGCGTTCGCAATAATCCAGGCCGCATTTGCAAAGAGAAAGCCAAGCCGGGTCCCAGCCATCTTCATCACGAATGCAAAGAAACCCTTCGCGAACGTGATGGTCAAGAAACTAGACCATTGCGAATGCGATGGGGTCTTCGCGATAGCGAAGAGCAAAGTTGTATGTGACTTAATGCAGCAACCAGCAAAAACACCAAGTCCAAAAATCTTCAGACGGACCCTCGAGATTCATCTCGAACTCCGTGAACACAAACCAACTATCCTAATCTACCAGAAACAGCATTCCAGACTCAATGGAATTGACAAAACTCCCAACAGAGATAGTTTTAGTGAAAAGTGGGCCCCACACCTAAAACCAACTCGAAACTCAAAACCCGAAAAGTTGAGACCTAAACCAAAGGTCCCTCTAGTGCAAAATCAACATTGTGGAGCTAACGACGCTAACAAAATTTCCATCTGATATCGTCTTCCCTGAATGTTGACCAAAGTCAACCCAACCAGCCAAATTGACTCCAAAACACACAAAGCCACTCAAAACCACACAGAAAGCACTCAGGCCCAAGCCAATGGTCCCACTAGACCAATATCCCCATTCCGAAGCCAACGAAACTATCAGAATTCGATTCTGAGTGCGCTAACCAAGAAAGTTGACCGAAGTCAAGGATTTACTAACTTTAAAAGCTAAAACAGGGAAATGGTCATAACGACCTAACGAACGGCCCGAGCACCGAACCGTCAGCCCCGGCAAGTCATAAATGACTTGGAGCCACTGAGGGAAAGCTAAAAATATAGAAAAAGCATAGAAACTGGCAAATGACCTAGAGGATCATTACATTTTTGGGGTAAAAAGTGACGCCCATGTGTTGTAAAAATGGTGTGCAAAAGGGTGCAAAACACCTGTTCCACGAAAGGTCTGAAAGAGTTTTTTTTCTGGGTAAGAAGTTGACCATCACGATCACGATGGCCAACACCACAATCGCGATGACCAACTTCACTGACCATCGTGATCGCGATGTCACATTCTGCGATCGTGATGACATAAAATTCTAAAAAAAAAAATTGGTCTTCGCAATCACGATGCAACATCCCACGATCGCAATGGCCAGTTTTAGCAATCCCTAAAATAGCATCTCTTCCCAGCTTTGTCCGGGCTTGTTTTGGCTCATTTTTTTGACCAAATCATGTCCCAATACGTTACTTTATATGCCTATATTATTGTTTGACAATTTTGTTCCTTGTGTAGGTACTTTAATCTTGAAAATGACTAGAATTGAACATGAAGATACCACCAAATGGCCGACGAAGAGTACTTTGACCAAGGAACCTTCGTCTCCCTCAAGTGCTCCCAACTATATGACCATATTTTAATAAAGCCAATCATGAGGGAGAAAGGTATTATGTTGGATGGATTAGAGGAGAAATGGGCCGACTTCCATGGAAAGTTGGTTACTAGTGGGTGGTTGTGCTTTGCCGCCGAGCGTATCAAAGAAAACTTTGTTGTGGTCCATGAATTTTATGTTAATGCAGCCAAAAAGGACTTTGCAAATAACTTGATGGTGCAGGTACGGGGAAAATTGGTTCAGTTTGATCTGGAGTTGATCAATGGATACTACCACCTCTCGAATATCGATAATGCCACATACAAAGCTCGAGCTATAGAAATGGAGACCGATTGGTTTGTGGAAAACTTACATAATTGCAAGGTCCCTCTATGGATAACGTTGAATATGAGGAATGAGTCCTCAGAGTTTAACCTTGAGGCCCGCACTTGGCTTTCAATCATTTGTGCTCGAGTCATGCCTTCAAAAAATGAATCCGATGTGACCCCTGATAAAGCAAAGGTCATTTGTGGTATGATGGAGGGTCTGCTGGTGAATGTAGGGCAACTGTTCGTGCAAGAAATTCAACAAGTGGTTCTTGATGGTAGAAAGAGTCTTTTCTTTCCTTCATTGATCACTCACTTATGATATGAAGCCAGGGTTACAAAGGGGGATGGTGAAAGTTAGAGGAAGCCTGAAAAATTTATTCACCCTCTGAAGAAGAGAGGCCCTATGCAAGCATCGAAAAAGAGGAAGATAGACGTGGATTCCCCATCATTTGGTTTATTTTTTGAGTCTAGCGAGGCACGTGAGTCAGACGCTGCTGCTGAGACTATTGGTCCTCTCAGAATTGGTCCTTCGACACTCTGCCACATCTCCATCCAGGTCTATGTCATGGATAACCATCTTCGTCAGATTGTAGCAGGCTTACTTTTGGGTCTGGGTGAGTCTTCCACCACACCAGCATCAGGGCCGCCACCCTCCACTACTTCAAGTGGCCCTACACTAGCTAGTGTTGTGATCCAGCACCAGCACATCAAGGATAGGTTAGATTAGGTGGAAAGGCAACAAAAAAAGTAGAGGGATCATGATAGAAAGCAAAGCAAGTTCCTCATGAAGATGATAAGCACTCTGAGGAAGCTATGTAGGTCTGACGGTGAGGAGGATGCTTATGAGGGAGACTGGGTTCTTTCTGGACCTAGCAGTTCTGGTTTTTAGTGATACACCCTTCAGGGAGCCCTCTCAAACTCTTCTCTTATTTTGTTGCAGTGATGGCACTGTATGTTGTTAGTTGGGGGTGACTAGCACTATATCTAGCATGTTGTTTTATTTTTGATATTGCGCCCTTATCGGGTTTGTTTCTTTTTATTGATGGATATTGATGTGCCTTTGTAGGGCTTGTTTTTTGTTAAGTTTTGCCCTCGTCGGGTTTATTTGTTGATATGGATGGTTTAAATTGTTATTTTCTTTTCTTCTAGCTTTTTCATTTTTCTATTTATACCAAGTGTGTTGGATGTTTTGGAGCCAGGGGAAGTCTGAGTACCCGTTAGGCTAGATAGAGCTTGTCGGAGTTGTGATACAGCATAGCATATGTCAATGTGCAAACCGCAGGAGCTTCGCAGATGCCCACTATTGGCTTGTGCATTGCACGTGTGACCCACACTTTTGCATGTAGAATTGCATGTGACTATTGATTGTGATGGTTGGGTTGATCCACTTTGTGTAGCCATACCAATTAGACTAGATGAATTGGCCCAATGATAGACAGAGTGACATCATTCTTAAGGGAAAATCATCGTCTTTTGAGGTTTTGGTTACGATTGACTTGTTTGGTACTAATGAAGTAGTCTTGCATGTTAAGTAAAATAAGCATACCCTTCCAAAAAAATTGTGAAAAGTGCATGGCAAAGATTAATGTGTGACAACCCATTTAATCTTTTTGTGTCTCTTAGCCTAGTAGCGGTGATAATATGGAATGGCTCCTCCTTTTTATTGTTTATGAAGTTAAAATCAATCCTTCTTGAATGATTCGCATGCCATGTGTGGTGAGGTTTAGTTGAATAATTCTTGTGCTTTCTTGTATTAACTAGAACTTGCCCGGTTAGTCTTGATTACTTTTGGTTGGAGAAATGATCTTAGGCCTTCTTTGTGATTATCGAAGCCTACTTAGCCTTAAAAGGCGCCATTGCACATAAATTGAATCCTTAGTCACCCCTCTTGAGCCTAATACATTTTCTTTGGCAACCTTGATACAAGCCTTAAACCATTTTTGAATATGAGTCCCTCTCTTGAACCCGTCCCTCCTTGAACTCCACAATTGTAAAATCGAGGCTAAAAGCCTAAGTTTGGGGGTTGATAAAGGTACCTTGGAGGAGTGCTAAATGACAATCATGGTTTGTTGCTTGATAATAATTGACAAAAAGAAGGAAGAAACAAAGGAAAAGAGGAAAGGTAAGAAAAGAAATGAATCCTCCAAGGTGAAGAAAATGATAAAAAAAAAATGAAAAATTGGGGTTTCAAATAAAAAGATGTGAAATGGTGCCTCGTGTTGAATGAAAGTGAAAGTAATTGCCTTGGTTTCGAATTGAAAAAGTTGTGTAGAGTTCGAGGAGGATGCAATCACTTGAATCCAAATGCATGTCCTACCCATCCACGAGCCTACATTACAAGCTTTTAAAAGACCTTTGAGATCTCCGACCAATTGTATTTGAGATAGCGGCGAATGAAAATAAGGGCAAGCCTATTGTTGATACTTGTTGGTACGTGAAATTCTTTGTGAGTGTGAGTGTTTGTATTTGTCCTTTGTGATTGTCTTTGTACATAATGTGTTTTTTGGACTTTCGTTCTTGTGAAGGCATGCGAGTTAGGATAGTTGGTGACATTGATAAATAAAAAATGAGTCAAATATGCATGTTTTGGTAAGCTAGTAGTTTGAGTCACATCTCGAGGATTGGTTGTTGTCACTTGCTTATTCTTATTGTGCTATTGCATCATTGAATTGTGTTTTCAAAAGAGGGGAATGCTTAAAGTAAGTTATCATGTGATTGACTCATCATTAATACCAACCGAAGTCATGCTTGGTTCTTGAAATGGGTTTTCCTTGGCTTGTGGTATTGTCATTTGCACTTGTTTTGTATGCCTCTTGAGTTAGAATTTTTAAGTTGCTTGAGGACAAGAAATAGTTCAAGTTTGGAGGTTTGATAATTTGGTATTATACCTACTTATTTAGCTTCTAATCATATACCTTTGCTAGTATAAAGTGGATGTGCAATTTGACATGAATTCTATGTTTTCTCACAACTTTTGGCAAGCTTCGAGAGCAAGTTCATCAACCAACACCATAAGAGTGAAGATTTGGATGTTCTTTATTGTAAAATCCTTAGTTTCCATTCTTCAACTCTTATTCTTAATTTCTATTTCATTGGTGTATTGTTGACTTGAGATTTTGGATTTGTATTAGAGACAATACTTGTTGGATTATTGAATTCATATGTATATTTTGATCTTGTTTGATTAGTTGGGTCTCTTCAATCTTCTATGCTTGAATTTATAATCAATGGTTGCAATCATTGACTTATCTTTCTAATTTGGGTTTTTGCTTGATAAAGGATTACCCTAAATTCGAGAAGATTTGATAGTGGGGATTTGGAATTTCCACTCTAGACCAAGGCTAGAGATAGTTTGGTCACCGAAACCTCCCATCTAAGAATTGGGGTTATAGATAACCCAACTCACCCAAGTGAGAATTTGGTTACAGAATTGTTTACTCGTGGTGATTCAAAAGAACACACAAGTTGTGTGTTCCTTGGTCCAAAGATGGTCAATTACACCTTTAGCCAAGACTACCCAAGTGTTAATCGGGTGCAAATCTTGTGAATTGAATTCCCATTCCCGATTCTCCCTTGTTGTCCTTGCTTGGCGAAAGCAAGATGAAAGCCATTGATCAATCTATCTTTTATTTGATTTTTCTTTTATCTTCTAGTTTGTAGTCTAAGAACCCCCCTTTTATATATCTTTTCCCCATTTCCGCTCATTGAACTCCAATAAGTTGCTATTATTCTTTGTTAGCTCGATCGTGACTACATTTTTCCCTTGGGTATGATCCCGACACTCATTGGGAATTATAAATTTTGTTTTGATGCATGATCTTCGTGGCCTCCCACTTAGAGAGCATGATTTGAGTGTTCATTATGCATCCACAATGATTACTTGTCACACTGCTATCAGAACTATATGACATACTAAGTTGATCTTCGTCACTAAGGCTCTCCTCAGAGGAAGAACTATTTTCATTTTCCTCAAGAGTAGAATATAATTTATTCTTGACTTATTGTTCAAGTTCTAACATATTTATTTTATCTTTTCTTTTATTAAGTACTCGGCAATCTCTAGCTCGGTGACCAAAATTTCCGTAGTTCTAGCATTTATCAGTATTATTTTTATAAGATTTAGTGCCACCTTTAGTGGTTTTATGTTTCATAAATCTTATTTTGTAATAATGGTGTTTTTCAGATTTATTCTTATAATATTTATGTCTTCTTTTGATTTTCTTGGATGCTTCTTTTGAAGGGGCAGATAATTTAATATACCCAAAGTCCTGACAAAAACTCCCTAGCTCGCTTCGTGATATTTTACTCTCCTTTTTTAGTTGATTTTTTAATTTCATCTTTGTACATAGTTCAAGTCCAGTGATATTTATAAAACTTATAAAGTTACCATAACTTAATTGACTATAAGGAATTTTACCCTCGAACCTATCTTTTAATTTTATCCTAACTTTTTCAGCAAATAATGCTGGTAAACCACTTATGAATTTTTCTTTCCAATAATCATGATTACAGTCTTCTCTAACCATGACTTTATTGAGGAAGACATCTTTATACCATCTTAAATCGTCTAATTTTTGACAGGATAGGTTTGATAATATCTCTAGACTCCTATCTTGGAAAAGTTGGGGTTCTCCTATAAAATATTTGGCTATGCTATAATACTAATAATATTCAACCCAAAACTAACAATATTTAACCTAAAACTAACAATATTCAATCAAGACTATGATTAATTTAAGATTAAAAATAAAAAATTAACCCTAATGTTGACTATTTAACAATGGCGGTGGCGACAATAGACTGACGGAGGAGGAGGAGGAAGGAGACGGCGGCGGCGGCAACAGTCTGGCGGAGGAGGAGAAATCGCCGGAGAGATTGTGAGGAAGAGATAAAAGAGAAAATGGAAGAAAAGACTCGATAAGAATCTGTTAAATTAGAAAAAAGGACGGACAACGTGATTTTTGTCAGTCGCTTTTTTCATTTAAAGTTTGACTGGATATTGACCAAAAAGTGACGGACAAAAATCACGCTGTCCATCGCAATTTAAAAAAAAATTATATTAATTTTTTAAGATACTATTGTTATTTATATATTAATAAATTAAAATTTAAAAAAAAGACAGACAACGTCGTTATTTTAAAATTATTTTTTTATTTTTTTAAATAATTGCGACGCTGTCCTCGCTTATATTAAAAAATAAATATAAATTATATGTAAATAATATTGGCGCAAAAATTCGTGAAAAAAATGACGGCAAAAGCGACGCTGTCCGTCGCTTTGCAAAAAAACAAAATATAAATTTAAAAATATGGGAAAAGCGACGGACAGCGTCGCTTTTGCCGTTGCTTTCTTGGAGCGACGTTGTCCGTCGCTTTTCTGTTCATCTCTTTTAGAGCTGTTTTTAGTAGTGTGCGATGGCACCTGCGAAATGCAGGTGCCTTCATGCGACTCGCAAGTCCCCACGCACCTCCTGAGCAAATCTTTTCTCTCCTGATCATCTCTTGACTTAGCCTCCATTTATGGCTCATTTGGGTTCAAATTCCCTTCTTTCTTCATTGATCAAGAGTGCCTGCATATAAGACAAATGAGGCATAAAATCCTTTTAAATCACATCAAATCAAGACAATAACTCATAAATAAGAGTGAAATAAGTTGATAGATTACCAACTTATCACCTTACCATTTGGGTCTTTCATTTTTTGATGATATAAAAACTCAGCCAATTGACTATATTAAACCATAAAAAAATTATTGCTTTGGATCACTTTGTATATTTTAAAACTTTGAAGTTGGATTTTGATGTTATATAAAAACTGTTAAATTTATCATCACTAATCCTAAAAGAGATCTATATATTAAAGAATTAATTACTCCATCCGTTTTATATTACTTAATCTTTGTCGATCTGATATACTTTGTAAGAAAATTTTAATTAGAGATTTATTTTAACCAATTTTATTAATAATGCTTTAAAATTGTAAATTTGATTACTATCACTATATGTAATTATTTAATATTAAGGTAAATAGAAGAAAAATATAATACAATTATCTTAATTTCATAAATTAGATGAATAAATTAATTTTTTTTAATAATAATAAATTAAAATAACTATTTTTAGTATGGCAAAGTAATACGAAAGGGAGCAAGTAAAATTTAGGACGTAAATCCTAATCTTGGTCCTAAAAGTCTGGATAGCCGACAGGTATTTTCTGCCTCGAGTATTCGCATGTCGTAGGAGTCTGAGCTTCCTTCACTTCCTCCTCTCTTCAGTGCCGGAAAAAATGATACCTCTGAGAATGATAAGAAGAATGGTGTCGGACGCACAGTGCAGAAGAGCTCTTAGTTCGTCTCAGATTCACCATGGTTCCAGAAACCCAAGGTCTCCACCTCTTGTTTCACTTGACCTCCTCGATGAGTGGTCTTCAACTTTCACCCGTTCTGACTCTCGTCCAATCCAAAAATGCAGTAAGCAGCTCACCTTTTCCTGTTTCCTTGTCGTTACATTTGTAATTCTGTTTTATTTTTGAAACAAAGTATTGGTTAATAACAATTTGGGGGTGGGGGTCAATTTGCGGAAGATATTTCTTCAATTACTAACTTATTAGTTAGAATTAATTTAGCCTTCATTCTTTGGTTACTGGTATTAACCCTGATATACAAGTTTGTGATCCAAGTGTAAGATTCATTCTAGCTTGGATCACAAACTTGTATGTCATGATTAGGTATTTACCGGATTTTGTAATTTTAGTCTCATAAGTAATTTCTGGTTGGTGCAAGTATTTTCTCAACATTATACCTGTGATCATCTTACGGATTTGTGCTGTTTCCTTGAGATGCTGTACTTGTATGCTTTGCCTCATAACCTAGGAGAAGATATGACTGTGTTTTGCGGTAATCAGAAAATGCCATGGAGCCTGGTGTATGAGTATTAATCATTTAACTATCACGACTCTTCAATCTACCAATGTTTGATAGTTTTTTTTAGTCAAATGCATACTTAAATTAGAGCAGTCAATGCTATTTGCCACACTTAAAAGATAAAAAAGAGAAAAGAAATGTTTTTGTCTCGTGGCTCTCTGTGGTTGTGGTCAACATGTAGAGAAATGATCATTGCAAATTAGTTTCTCAGAGGTAATACAAAATTAGCTTCAGTTTTTTCAGTTTTTGCCGTAATATAACTATCCCCTCTGTGATGTCTATAACAATGTCCTCTCTGTTTCCCCCTACTAAATCGGAGAAACACATGTGCTAAAGAGCAAGAAGAGAAAGGAAAGAGAACTGTCAGATTAAGAATATTACTCTGTTTCCAACCTAAAATTTGCAAATGAAACATTAATAAAGAAAAGAAAGTATTGATGGAAACAATAGTGAGTAATTTTTTTTCCAATTTATTGGGGCAGTTAATGCTAGTACTCGGCTGTTCTCATTGGTAAATCAAACTCCAAAAGCCGGGGTTTAAAGGTTTTGGGCCTATAGTTGCTATCGTTGAGACCAAACCTAACAGAGAAACCAAATTTTAAAGAAACATCTGGGGTAAAAGAACTGTATTATATTTTAAGGAGCATTTCCTTAGGACTCTTCACCTCATAATGTCAAACTAACGTTTCAAATGTGATGCTTCCAATCGCCCCTTAGCAGCCTCACAAAGTAAATACTTGTCAAATTTTCGGAAGCGAAAATTTTCATGCTACACAACCTTGGTTGTTCCGTAACTTTTTTCTTGAGAAAGTTAACATTTTTTTTATATATAGATAGGAAATTCACCAATAGTAATTACAAAATACATAGGGAAACACCAAAAACTTCCTATCACCTACACCCTCATAAACTATCTAAAATGTGAGTAATCTCCTCCACCTCATTTGGAAGGATATGTATACACCAAAAATAAAAAGTCACCAGGAAATTCATCTTCAAACTCTGGAAAGGGATGCTTTTGTTTTCAAAACATCTCTGGTTCTTTTCCTTCCACATCGTCCACCAGATACATGCAGGGACAATCTTCCATCTCTCCTTATGTCCTGACATATTCCCATCTTTGTTCCAGCATGCTAACATATCTGCAGTATTCCTTGGCATGGTCCAACTAATACCCCTAAGGTTTAGAAAGATCTGCCACAGTTGTGCTGTCACCTTGCAATGGAAGAAAAGATGGTTTGTTGTCTCTGTTTCAGATTCACAAAAGAAACATCTAGAGCACAAGTGCCTCCCCCTTTTCATAAGGTTGTCATGTGTTAAAACTGCTTGCCTGGACACTAACCAAATGAAACAATTCACCTTGAAAGGTAGTTTAACTCTCCAAATCATTTTCCAAGGCCACCTCCCAGGAGTAACTGTGGGACTGGCCAGAAGTCTATAAGCTGACTTCACAATGAAGGCCCCCTTCTTTGTGGGTGTTTGGATTGGCTTATTTTTAAGTGCTTTTGGCTTTTAAGCACTTTTTTATTCTTGGAGGTGTTTGACAGAGACAAAAATTGCTTAAAAGCACTTTACTTTAGGCTTAAAAAGTACAAAAAAAAGCTAAAGCCAAAAGTTGGTTACTACCAACTTTTGGCTTTTAGCTTTTAGCTTATAAGTCACTTACAAAAACCAATCCAAACACCCCTTGTCTTTTTCCTCAATAAACTATCTTCTTTAGCATTTAGATTCTTAAATTGTTCAATGGTGTTGTTGAATTCTGTCAAGTTATCAACTTCCCCGTCATTGAACAGTCTTCTGAAGATGAGATTCCAGCCATGTATGTCACTAATATCAAAAACTGTAACCTATTTCGGTTGGTTGAGATTGTAGGTAATGGGGAACTGTTGTTTCAAAGTCTGATGACCGAGCCACTCATCATGCCAAAAGGAGGTTTTCCTTCCATTTCCTAGAACAATCTTGGAATTTCCCCATAATTTAGGCCATTGGTTTCTAATGGATCTCCACATTCCAACCCCATACGGATTATTATTTGGCTTCGTAATCCAATGATCCTCCATGCCATATCGGGAAGTTATAGCTTCTTTCCACAAACCTTGTTCTTCTGATTCAAATCTCCACAACTATTTCATAAGTAGGCTCTGATGTTGCACTTTTGGGTTCCTTATGCCCAAACCCCCTTCTCTTTTGTTAGTGATGACTTCATCCCACTTCACTAGATGATATTTCTTTTCTCCCTCTTCATTACCTTGCCACAGAAAATTCCTTCTAATAGATTCTAGTTTCTTGATCACATTTCCTGCGATGGAAAAAAGAGACTTCATGTATGTAGGCAAAGCATCCATGACACTGTTTATATGGGTCACCCTACCACCCAGGGAGAGATATTGGCTCCTCCAGTTAACCAGTTTCTTCTCGCACTTCTCCACCACAGAATTCCAAATGTTTTTGGACTTGCTCTTTTCCTCCAAGGGCATCCCTAGATAGGTTGTAGGTAGCTCACCTAAACTACCACCTAGGGTATCCACCAGACCACTCATGTTTGTAACTTCATTTACAGGGTAAACAAAGCTCTTTGTCCAGTTAATATGTATTCTTGATATAGATTCAAAAAGTGTGAAGATGATCCTCAAATACATCAGCTGATCTTCTTCTGCACCACAAAACACCAAGGTGCCATCAACATACTGTAGGTGTGTGATGGATAAACTCAGAGGATCATTTTCATTTAGCTTAAAACCCCTGTGGGCTGTCTTTAGCATATCACTGAGCCCTCCCATTGGCAGGATAAACAAAAAAGAGGAGAGAGGATCCCCTTGCCTCAGGCCTTTTTCCGATGGAAAGAAACCATAGGGAGTGCCATTAATCAACACTGAGAACTTCACTGTATAAACACAGAATCTCAACCAGCCTATCCAAACAGTGCCAAACCCCATGTTCTCCAAGGTCTTCCAAAGGAAATCCCAATTTAAGTGATCATAGGCCTTTTCTATGTCTAACTTGCATAGAATTCCTAGAATTTTGGAGATGTTCCTGACATCCACGCACTCATTTGCAATCATAATGGCATCCATAATTTATCTTCCTTTAATGAATGCCATTTGATGTGCATCCACCAATTTATGCATAACTTTCTTGAGTCTTTCTATCAGAATCTTTGAGATGATTTTGTAGATGCTGCCTATAAGACTTATAGGCCTGAAGTCCTTTAGTTTTGAGGCACCAACCTTCTTTGGGATCAAGGCTATAAAAGTTGCATTGAAACTTTTTTCAAAATAGATTTGATCATGAAAATTCTGTATAGCTGCTATCACTTCACCTTTGATCACATCCCAACACTGTATAAAGAAGGCTATTGTAAAACCATCTGGCCCAGGGGCTTTGTCTCCCGTACAGGCAAACACACATTCTTTAATCTCCTGTTCTTCAAACCGGCTTTGAAGAGTAATATTATCTTCAACACTGATCATGAGTTGTTCTCTGGGATTAAATTGAGGCCTCCACTCTGTCTCTTTGTACAACTTTTGGTAATAGCTTGTAATTTCTTCTCTGGTTTCTGCTGGTTCCTTCACACTCACACCATTGATCAATAGACTATCAATGTTATTGTATCTCTTGTGACAGTTAGCAGTTCTATGAAAGAACTTGGTGTTTCCGTCACCCTCCTTCAACCATAAAGCCCTAGACCCTTGCCTCCAAGCCACTTCTTCCGTTTTAGCAATCTCCTCAAACTCTACGGTAAGAACAACTCTCAAGTAGGATTCATCATCTGATAGGCTTCTCTGCTCCTGGATCACATCCAAATAAGATAGCTGATTAAGGATATTTTTCTTATGGAAGCCTAGGTTTCCCTGTGCAGAGTTGCTCCATTCCTTCAGCTTCCCTTTTAGGTGCTTCAATTTACAAGCCAGGATGTAGGCAGGCCTTCCTGTGAAGCTCTCAGATTCCCACCACATCTTCACTCTATCTTTGAAATTTTCAGTTTGTATCCACCAATTTTCAAATTTAAAGTATGATTGAGTTCTCTCCCAGTTACCACATTCCAACAATAGAGGACTTTGATCTGATGTGACTCTAGGCATTACTGATTGCTTTATCTTCCGAAAAGATATCTCCCATTCTTCTGAATTAAGAAATCTATCAAGTCTTGCAGCAACTTCATGACTGCCTCCTCTTCTCCATGTGAAAGTGGCACCCATGAGGGGTGGGTCTTCTAATTCCATGTCCTCTATAAATTTAGTAAAATCTTCCATGGCCTTTGATACAATTCTGTTTCTCTGATGGATATCTCACAACATTAAAAAAAACCGTAACCACCCAAGGACCACTGAATAGACTCCTACCTTCCCCCAGTTCCCCCCATACTTCCTCCCTTTCTTCTCTACTGTTTGGGGCATACACACCTGATAAATGCCAATTGAACTCCTGAGTGATGCCTGTAAATTTGCAGGTAATACAATAACCCCAACCTCACATACTTCACCCTCCCAAATGCTGTTGTCCCGAAGTATAATAATTCCCCCTTTTGTACCTCTTGCATCTAATTGTGCCTATTTAACCCTTCTGTTTGCCCATATTTCTTTGATCATATCCCCTACATCCCCTCTTATTTTTGACTCTTGAAGGCAATAAACATCAACCCTCCATTTGTGGATCATATTCTTAATTCTCAGCCTCTTCGCAGGATCATTGAGGCCCCTCACGTTCCATGAAATTATGTTAACCTTCATTAATATCATTGATAAAGCATCCCCCCTACTTCTTGTCCCAAAACTGATGAAGTTGCTATTTGGTTCCAGCTTTTTTAACTCCTTTGGAATCTTCTCTTTGGGGGTCACGGGAACTAAAGCCCCAAAGACTTCCATTGTTGCTTGTCTCTTCCCGTCAATTGTCATGAAAAGATTTAGAGCCACCTCTTCACACCCTTGGAAGTGTACTCCGAACTCTTTACTCAGTTTGATGATGTTCTGCTGTACCCAAATATGAACTGCTCTGGCCAGTTCCACGGGGTTTCCTTCGTCTGTCGAATTGAGAGGTTGAACATCTTCAACTGAGTTATCCCATCCTCTTTTCCTTCCAATATTAAGCAGTCCCCTGCAAGCTCTTCCATTGTTTGTTCATCTTCTGTATGAATAATCGACATTGCATCATCCTCTGATTGCACTACTGCCATTTCGGCACTCATGCGTGCGCCTTCAAATTTCCCTGGGTAAAGAGCACCTTTTGTTTCACTCACCAAGTTCGTAACAGAGATCACTTCAATTTCAGCTATAAATGGGCAGTTGGGCTTTGGTGATGATAAAAGATGATCTACATTGAAAGACTGGGCCAAAGGGTCAAGGCCGAAGTTACTTCTTCCTTTACCCGCTCCCTTTAGTGGGGGCTCACGTGCCACTAAAGAGGATTCGAAAAAATTTGAGCAGCCCACGTGCCCCACTGTATTGATAGCTGTGGAGGACTCCAATAAACCTCTGGTTTTATCTATTATCCTCTGGTTTGAGGGTTTTTCACATTCTCCAGTTCCGACATCAACTTTGTCTTCTCCGGCATAGAATCTCCTCGGCGTCTCATCCCATATTTGAGTCACATACCCAACACCTTCACATTCAATCTTCACTTCCTTTGGGATACGACTTCTTCACACACACCCCCACCCCACCCCACCCCCCGCCAATATTCTTGCCCACTTTAGATGGTTCTGCAGTTCCGTCTCCTCCTCCGTTCTTATTCAACCTCCACAAAAGTCCCCAACTGCCTTAAAGACATTATGAGACCATAGATTTAGAGGTAATCCAACCAGCCTGATCCATGATTGTTTGATGGCTGTCCTGGCTTGGATCGCATCAACAGTGGGAGTCCACCATTGTAAATACAATCTCTGTTTCTTCCATGACCAGCTACCCCTCAGGATGTGTTCTGCCGCATGTATAGATGAGAACTCGAAGAGGAAGCTGTTGTTACCCATTTCATAGATGTTTAGCCCATGGTTCTGGTTCCAATTTGTGCTTGCCCATCTGCGTATCTCCGATAGAGTCGGAAATTCAGAACCAGCGATGTCAAAGTGACCATAAATACTCCTTTGCAAAAGAATGGATTGTGATGGGTTGATGCCTCCTTCAATATGGATGATGTCTCCCTTTCCTTAATGACCGCTGCATCAAATTCTCTGGAGACCCATTTACTTCTTCTGACAGTTTCAGCATAAGGGATCTCCTCATCTATCAATCTGGGTCACCTGTTTGTTTTCTTTGTGTCTTTGTAATAAATGAATCTCTCGATTTTAATGGCCAAATCCCACCAACCGGCACTGAATGCTAATTCCGTAATAATAAGTACTGCTCAGTTTTTCTCCTTTAGGCTTATAATACTGATGTATCTCCCTTTATTATTAAAATTTCTAGCACAGAAAAACAGAGATGACAGTTCTTGTCTTCTCCATCTGCGAACAACGTTTCCTTTTTCCTTTGAGGCTTCTTTGAGAATATTGCAGATCCACTCCATGGTTTTCTGATTGAAACTGGATCTGCTCATCATATTTCTTCCACGCTCTGTCCAGTCATACCATGTTTCCGCCCGAGAGAGACTCCTAGAGATGTCGTAAGATTTGAAACCCATAGCAAAGAAAATTGTGTCGTTGTCCATACCTGAGGTTATAGAAAAAAAAAGGTCTGGTCTGGTAGTTGTCACGTGAGGTGATAACTGGGGAAGAAGAAGAGAAAGTTACCGGTGCTGAGTCACCGGAAAGGGTGACTCTACCCCCCTAGAAAGTAGGAGAGAGAGTGTCTCGGTTTTCGTGCCTATTCCGTAACTTTAATATTGTATAATCTTGCTTTTTAATGATCCTTACACTGCCCTTATCTATTCTTTGCAATCCCGGTTTTTCAAGTTCCCTATGATTGAACCAAAAAAGAAACAAAGAAAAATTTCTGCTTCTAGTTAATTTATTTTCAGCAGCCAACAATGATAGTGCTAGAATAATTGATGGGAGGTCTGCTGCCGAGGAAATTAAATCAAGCATAGCCATAGAAGTTAGCAGAATGAAGGTGTCCACAGGGAAGGTCCCTGGTTTGGCTGTAATATTGGTGGGCCAAAGGCGAGACTCTCTTGCCTATGTCCGTAACAAAATAATGGCTTGCCATGAGGTTGGGTTCAGATTTTCAATTGCTGAACTCTCTGAGAGCTGTACAGAAGAGGAGGTCTGTGATGCATTGTCAAATTATAACAAGGATGCATCAATTCATGGTATTCTTGTGCAGCTTCCTTTGCCACAGGTAACTCTTCAACGAAGTAGTATGGGCTTATTCATTTTATGTGAAAAGCATAAGCAAGCATGAAACTATCAGTTTCCAATAACGTACGTAGTTGATACTTAAACTTGAGAATCTGTTCCTTTATTCATCGTTTTCTCCCAAACTAGATGATAACAGTGGTTGAATATACAGCTCATCTCTATAAGGTCAAATGGAAGTTGAAATTCAGAATATTAGATATGAAATCTAGGGGAGGTGTCAATTGAATCTGTGCAATCACAGTCTATTTATGGTGTAGTCATTATGTTATGTCCTCCCCACCCCCACCCACCCACCCACCCACCCAGTGTGTTTTATATTTTCTGTTGCTAACAGAAGTCATTGGAACAGCATTTTGACGAGGGAAAGATTTTGAATGTACTAAGCTTAGAAAAAGACGTGGATGGATTTCATCCACTAAACATTGGGAACTTGGCCATTCAGGGTAGAGAACCATTGTTCATCCCGTGCACTGCTAAAGGCTGCATCGAGTTACTGCTCAGGTCTGATGTTGAAATAGTTGGGAAGAGAGCTGTAGTGATTGGGAGGAGCAACATCGTTGGATTACCTACATTTTTGTTGTTGCAGGTGATAAATCTGTCAGATAGCTGTCGCTTTGTTGCACTCTTGTAAATCAAGTTCTTCACAAATATATGTGCCACACTAAGGGGTCATTTGTACACCAATAGCACATAGTATTAGACATGAGATCGAATAACTAGTCATTCATACACAGATTTTGTATTATTCAAAAAACGACACCATTGTGGTATTGTTATACTAGAGCATTGTTAATACTGTATATGTGGCGTTGCGATAACTAGTGTAAAATTTCCTCGCTAATGCTAATTTAAGTTAGTTCAGACTAAAGTTAAATGTAGAAGATTGAGTGTTAATGATTATAATACTTCAGCATATAAATTAGGTGATAGCTTTATGCCTTTATCAGTTGTATTTGCATAATTTTGTCCAGAGATTAGTTTAAATGGAATAACATGGTCAGTAAGGATTCATATAGCCGACCCCGACTTATTTGGGACTGAGGAATAGCTTTTGTTGTATAGTTTTATCAGTTGAGGTTTCATTCCCCTTACCATATACACTTTTTTTGTTAACTATGTTCCCGACTAGTTAAAAATTTTGGGGAATATAGAATTTTATTGTTTTAACTATTGTATAAGTAGATAGTTTCAGTGACGTGAAACAATTTTAAAATTTTAATGTACCGAGTTTCTATATAAAGCACTAGATTGCATATGTATCAAGATATTGCTAAAGCATAATGAAGAAATAAATACTCACCAAACATGGGATTGATTTATTATATTACATATCCAGTCTTTGGTAACAAAATATTATACTGCATATTTGATCATTGATTATGAACCAAAATTTGACTGTATTGGTAATTCTAAGATTTTTGATGGCGTATATTAATAATCTCTCCATATTAAAGTCTATATATTTTCTTCTCACCATATTAAACGGTGTGAACAATGTTTGCAGAGGCACCATGCAACAGTAAGCATTGTGCATGCATATTCAGAGAATCCAGAAATTATTGCTCGTGAAGCTGATATACTTGTTGCAGCCGCTGGAGTACCTAATTTAGTCCGTGGTAGCTGGATAAAGCCTGGAGCAGTTGTTCTTGACGTTGGAATAAACCCAATTGAGGTAATTTCTGAAGTTCCTCCGTAGTATTGCATTATCTTGTCCACCTAAGTGACTGACAGTGAAAGTTAACTCTGTTGGATGAGTCAAAACTTTTCTGTCCGAAAAAGTAAATTGATTTAAGTAATTGTCTACATGTGAAACAATAAGGTCATTTGTATGTTTAATTGGTGCTTAATTGTCTACATGTGAAACAATAAGGTCATTTGTATGTTTAATTGGTGCAGGACCCTGAGAGCGAACATGGTTACCGTTTGATTGGAGATGTTTGCTCCGAAGAAGCAGTCAGGATAGCTTCTGCGGTAACCCCAGTGCCTGGAGGTGTAGGTCCTATGACAGTTGCAATGCTTCTTCTAAACACCCTTGATGCCGCCAAACGTGCACTTCGTTTTAGTTGATTTAAGGTGGAGGAACCCCTAAAATGTCTCATTTCTTCCTCTCTATTAGAAAACATTGAGATGAAATGAATGATTACTAGCTCAAGTTTTGCACAACCAACCTCTACATTATTGGGCTTGTGTCTGGTGGACCAATCACTGCCATTAATCAATCCTGACATTCTTGGAAGTTCTCAGTTCCCAACCACTTCAAGCAGCAGTACCAATAGAAGTAGCAGCTTCACTATTTGGGATGACGCACTGGGATAATGACTTGGAGGACAAGCGCATAGCTAATAAAATCAACGTTTGGTTTCCATAATGCAGAAAATTTTCTTGTATAATTAACTATATTTGTGTATATTGATTTTCTCCTTGAGGTTCCTTTTGTTTCAACTTAAGGCTGACCTTTTAAAGGTAGACAAGCTTATATTTCTCGTAAAAGAACTTTCAAAAATTTTGTAAGGAAATTTAAGAAGTGGGAATTTTAAAGATTTCCTGGAGAAAAAATAGAGATGTTTTCTAAGTTATCCATGATATGGGAAAGTATTGACGAATTTAATAGTCATTTGGTGTGAATGTTACGTGAAGAATATAAGTTAGATAATAGAATAGAATAACATAAGGGGTTCAACAAATTTAGATTCATCTATATATATCCACCTATGTGGTACTTCATTATATGATGTATATAAGTGTCATGATCCAAAATCTAAAGGTCATGTTGACACCTGCATTAACTCATTAGTAGGTAAGTCAACATTTTGCCTAAATCGAACATCAGATCAACATATGTAAGTGATGAAAATAGAGGAAGTAAAATTTTAAAGTCGAGCTTTCATAAAATACTAATAGAAGTGCACTATGACAAAAATACACCCAAGACTTGGTGTCACTAGTATAAGAGCATCTAAAGATTTGGTACATTTGTTTCAAAACTACAATACTGTCTGAAATAGTAAATGACAGGGTAATAAAGATAGAGGAAGCCTCTTGGGCCGCAGGAAGAGCATCTCTCTCTGTCTATTCAAAAATCCGAGACTGCTAGTTAAGTTGGTGACATTGGTTCCCCATTTTTTTCTAGGTAGGTACCTCTTGGATTCGGACTTTGTTCCAACAGCTGCCATACATGAGATCCTGATCGTCTTCCTCCCAGTGTTGTTGCTTGCTGGAGGAAGGAAAGTAGGGCTCCCTTCCAGTAACAACGAATTCAGTGCTTTCTCATGTCCCTTCCAGTAACAACGAATTCAGTGCTGCATTGCCCTGAATGCCAAGTAGCTCACAAAACTTTCGAAAAACACTGCCTCAGACAATAGAATTAGCTGGTCTGCGAGAACTAGGATCTGCATCAAATTATGTAGCAAAGTAGTATGAGTATGAGAACATGTGTATTCAGAAGGCATCATAGGCCCATCAAACAAGAGTTAGACAGTTATATCACAAAAAGTATGAAATATAATTAAACTAGGCATTAGTTCCCAAAAAGAAAGATGAGGGTCGGGGAGAGAGAAGCTAACCAACATTACTGTAACACCCCGGAATTCAAACCAGCCTTTAGACTTGAAATATCGAAAATTCTGGTGTTCCTAGGGAGCACGATCAGGTTCACGGGCCGTCGTTTTGGATCACGACTCGTGGTTTGCCTGTTGGGGGCTGCCTTGTCTAAATCTACGGACCACTTCATGGATCGTAGTTTAGAACCACGACCAGTCCTGTAAATCCGTGGTTCTGATCATAAGAGGACCCTCCATGAAGAGGTCCTGGAAACACGAGTCAATTGACGACCCATCATTTTATTTCACGGGCCTTCCTGCCAACCGTAGTTTTTGAGGATCAGAGGATCCTCACTTTCCTTAGTTAAAACCACAGTTCTATTGATGACCCATCGTTAAGTACCACGGGCCGTCTTGTTGGTCGTGGTTCCCAACTTCAGAAGACCCCCACTTTCTCCTAGTCTAAACTCACAGGTCATAGGACCGTCCGTCGTTCCACTTCACAAATCGTCGGGTGACTCATGGAATGAAAGTTCAGCATAGTCTCAAAAATAGTTTCAGAAATCACGGGTCATTTCCACGGAACGTCATCTCCAACTACGGTCTATAGACCCATCCGTCATACCTAAAGCCGAGTCACTTCAGCAGTTTTCAACCTTATTTTCTTGGGGTATTTTTATAATTTCTCACCCTTTTAACTCCTAAGTGAGGTCGTTTTGGGCTATACTAGGAGGGTTTTGTCTCTAATTATCCTAAGTCTTCTTTCAAACTCTCATTCAAGTTCTAAAATGGGAAAAGAACTCCATTCTCTCAAGCTCCAAGCTAAGGATCTCATCTCCAAGTCTCCATCCCTCTCATCCTAGGTTAAGAAAGCTTCAATTCAGGTATGTGGGTATTCAATAAGGGATTTTTTCACCCTTATGCCTAAAATCCCCAAATTCTATATTGATTTTACGAACTTTCAAATTAGAGTTCTTACCCAATTCTCATGGGCTTTTCTATAAATTGTTTTCTCATGATTCTACTATGAAATCTAATTCCAAATTGCATGATTTTGCATGGATTTTTACAAGTGAATTCCTATTTCATGAATTGGAGGCTAAACCTAGCCAATTTTGTATGCATGGATGGATTTAAGCAAATTGGGGTATTTTGATAGCATGATCTCATGAATTTCAAGCATTTGCATGCCTAGTTTCTATGTTTTATGAATTTGCATGTGATTATAAAATTGAACTAGTGTCGTGCAAGTTTTTAAGATTTGAATTATTATGAAAGACAAGACACTCGATGTGCCATCAATAATCATGAATGATTTTCTAAAACAAGGTTCGTGAGTATTATGAAGATTCGGGTTATGAACAAGTTTTGACATCTAGATATGTCACATGTATGTGAGCTTCATATTATGTTTTGAGAGTAGTATTTAGCACCGAGCGATGAGGGTTTCAGATAACTCAAGTCCAAAACTACATTGCCACCGTAGGTTACCCTCCGTGGCTCATGACAGGATCCTTATTACATGGTTCTAACCTTGGCTGGTTAGAAAAACCTTTTTCAGTGTGGGTGCATGACACTTGACTCCATGTAGCTCATCATGGTTTAATGTCGGTTAAGAGAAACTCCCGTATGTATGGTTTCAAGCTATGAAGTTATACAATATTCTATTTTGAAGTTTGACTTCTACTTCATGTCTCATACTTAAACTACGATATTACTCATGATCTTTTATATTATGCATGGACTCAATTTTAAGCATGTTTTCAAACACGATTTATCATATTGTTGCATAAACTTGCATACTCAGTACATCCTATAGTACTGACGTATATTTTGTTTTGCATCCTATTATGATGCAGATTCAGGTTCCCATTCTCAGGCTCGTGGCTAGAGGTTGTTGACACCCAATTTTGTCCCTCCTTTTCATCATTTTTACTCATTCGAGCATCTATTTTGTTCATGAGGCAAAAAACGCTATTTTTACTTATTTTTATAAGATTTTGTGTTATTAAATATTATTCGCATTACTTTAGTACTATTTTATTATTATTATTATTATTATTATTATTATTATTATTATTATTATTATTATTATTATTATTATTCACTTGCAAAAGTATTTTATTTTTATTTACTTACTCTTTTGCATTTATCTTTTTATAAATACTAGCCGCAAATATTTTAAAATTATTTTTCGTATTATCTTAAATACTGGTGAATTACTTTGGATTATAAAATATAATTTTTTTACTTAATAATTTAGTAGTTACTCTTTTATATATTTTTAGTATAATTTATTTAGACTCAAATATATTGAGTTCAAATTTCAAATTTAAATTTTGTCAAATCTTTTCATATTTAGAAAAATCCTCTTCATCTATTTTTTTTTATAGGAAGAATATTATTTTTCCTTCAATCACTCTCATCAGATCTTTGCTACCAATTTTACTCCCTCCACCCCAACGATTTTTTTCAAAATTTTATACCATAAACTCTAGTATTTTTTCATGTCTAAAAGAGGAAGATTGGACCTACTTGAGTTTTTCTTCCTTCATCCTCTTTTCATGAAAAAGAGAGATCACAGTAAGCCACAAAAAAAATATCAGTCATGAACGTTATGCTTTGGGGTTTAACTAGTGAAAATATATCAATGTTCTGTTGCCGAAAGAAAAAACTCTAAACGCAACAGAGAAAACTCCAATCATAGCAATCTGTAGACATGCTCAAATTAAGCGACCATCATCGAAGCATCACCGGAAAGCACAACAGCAGGAACAACTGGTTTGGGCATCTAAAATTCATCAGGAAGTTTAGAATTGATCAAAACTCCATCCTGGCGCTACTTGTCTGAGATAGGTCGTCTATAAACCTTCTGAAAGTTTATCTTCATTACATATTGTTATTGGTGCTACAACATTTCTCTTCATATTTAACTTAACATATTCAAAATACATGTTTTATGCTTGGAGGTCATGTATACATTAACTTTTTATTCGAAAAGTAAAGAGCTTATCAAACGTTGGGTGAAACTAACTTAATACTTCTTGATTTTTTTCCAAAAGAGCATAATGACTCTTGGTTTCTCGATTTTGCTTACTATATGGTAGGGATAGAGATGCTTTTGGTTTAAGAAATTATTTTCAATAATTAAAGATATGCACTTTTTAGTATGTCCATATTTTGATTGATATTTTCTCAAGTTCTCATGTTTTTAATTCATACCTTGGCTCTTTAATGGATATAAGGATGCTGTAGAAGTTCTCCAATCCAGAGAATTGATTTTTCCTTCTTTACTTTTTTTTTTTACTTAAATAATTCAACCATTGACTTAGATATTTTCACTAAGAACTAGATCCTTAAGATTATTTCTAAATGAATCTTAGGCTCATGTATGATGATGAGTGGTACACATATAATCTTTAAATAATGAATTTGGACTGATTTGAGAAGCTAAGCTATATAAGTTAATTTCTATAATATCATAATATGTAGTTATTTGGCTGAGGAATTACTTGAAGGTATGCTTTTATTATTGATCACGTGCATTATTTTCCAAAGAAGATATCATTTTGTTGAATTTGATCGCATTATTCTAGGAGAAAATAATAATAGGGAACAACCACTTCTTTTGCATGCTAAATCTAATTTGTTGGTCAAGTTAATAATCTTTGTCTCTATTTCACTGCCCTTTTCTAGTAATCTTTATATATCAACAAGTTGTTAAATTGGACTAGAATAGTGGTCTAAAGCATGTTACTTCTGTATCTATTCCGCTAAAAATGGCTAATTTTTGCAGAGAGTTAATTTCATGAAAAAACAAATAGCATATTTAAAGATTTATGAAATGACATGATTTCAAACAAAGACATAATTTATTCTATTTATGTTAAAGGAGATAGAAAAATTACTTGAAGAAAGGATTTGAATAATTTTTATCTTTTTTCAATTAAGAGTGTGAAAACAAAGAATTACAAATTTATTTAAAAATAAAAATTATTCAAGAAAAGATGATCATTGAAAAAATACAACTTAAAAAGGAGCCTCTTTTGGCTCAAAGATTTCAAAGAAACTTATTTTATTAATTCATGCAATTATTGAAGAAAAACAAGGCCCCTTTTTTTTTCTTGAAAGAGAGATGAAATAAACCAAATTAAAAATCAATTCAAGAAGCTCACTTAGAGAACATGTCAAAAATTGAAACTTTCATTTTTTAACCAACTTGAAAGAATTAATAATCAAAGCAATCTTTAAAGTTATTCAAAAAATTGATTAAAGATATGGAAAACATTTTTTATGTAAAAGAATTCTAGATAGCACATAAGTGGGGAAAAGGAAAGCATTCTTTATTGAAAAATCATTGTTAGGAAAATTCACATAAAGTCCCATTTCTTTTCATTTTTATGCTAAGTTGAGAGATTTTTGGATCAAATAAATTAAAAGACTTAAAATAAAGATAAAATTTAAAACAACAATACTTAGGGGATCTATTTAGATTAATTAAATTAAGTTAGAATTAATACAAATAATTACAATTAACTATAATTGAAAGAGAAGGAAGAGAGAAATTGGGTTTTCTGGCCCATTCTACTAATTGTCCAGATTTTGGGCTTCAATTTCATAGACTTTGGTCCATTTTCATCCATGAATATCTGCTGTGTATACTGGTTGTATATCAGCCATATACACTCGCATTTCAACTCCTAAAACTTGTATGTTGCTTCCCTTTTCGTATTTCTCCTTCTTGAACCTTTATACCAGCTTCCTTGACTTATATACAATCGTATATCACATGTATACTGTTGTATATCAGTGTATACCTGCCTGTTAGGCTTGGTTCAAAGCTAGACTCAACGGGAGTTCGGATTAGCCCAAAAGAGATGCAGGATTAGAGTCCAGGGGACTCGGTGATGATGAATTCATGCAAAAAAAGAAGATAAGGATTAATTATCAATCATTACTGTAGAAACCACAATATTGAAAATAAAATATAGCTAGGACTAACTCAACGAAGTCAATTATTGGTTCTAGCTATTAAGTTTAATTGGCTCAAGGATGAACCTTTTAAGTCGCAATCAATGTCATTCCACTTACTAGATCATTCTTGTTAATAATGAAAACACTTGTACACTGTTTTCAAACCAATACACAAATGGGACAGAGAAAGAAGTTACACTTGGGCATTATTTTTAAGCCAAAGCAAATGGAACATGGAAAGAACTGTTTTTTTTCTTTTCTATGGGGAAACAAAACAGTAGAGTAGCAGGTCTACTAGGAATACAACTTAATCAATCCATTCCTATTCATAATGTAATCAGTTCAAAACACTAAAGATAAAGGAAGGTAAGAAGAAGCCACATCTTTAAGGGAAACAAGCAGAGCTATTTTAAAAGGTTCATCCTTGAGCGTTCATAACACTTCACTATTGGGAACCTCCTAACCATGGGTACTTTAGACCAAATATGGTCTTGAACCTTCCACAGCATCCTAGGAATACGCTTATTGATTGGCTTAAGTCATTATTCTTCTCAACTAAACACAATTGAGCCTCAATGGATCCTCGGAACTACTTGGGAATGCATTCCTCTCCTATTGACTTAAAGAAATTCCCAGAAAGCAACATCATATTCTCATTGAATAGCATCAGGTACTAAACAAGAAGACTAAGAGAAGTTCGCCACTATTTCGAAGACTTCAAGCTATAGGATCGACTTGGTCTTATTCAAAGCTTGAATCTTTAAGATGAGCTAAATATTAATCTTAAAGAAAGATCATACTTATCTCTTTCTTGATCCTCAAATGGTATTAGGAACCAAATGAGATTCTCAAGTAATTTCTATACACACTTAAACTAAAGGAATGAACTTTGGGATGAAAAGAAGCTACAACACAAAACCCATTTCAGTTCAAGACTCTATTGTTTTTTCTTTTCGAGTAATGCTAGAGAAAAGCCCCAAGACAGTTTTTCTATTAGGTAAGCCTTCAATTTCGAGCTAAGAGGGCTGGAAAATTATTTAGCAATGTTCTATATACCATGCAGTAAAAGTTCATGACTTTGGTCATATCTAAAGGCCTTTTCGAGAATAACTAACAAGTCATCTCGAAACCTTGGTTCTTGGAGCTTCACATGGTATTGTAGAACATAGAGGTCCTAGAACATGGATTAAACAGTGTCATCCATCATTTGAATGACTGTTTTCACCATTCAATCCCACAGAAAACAAGAAGAATATAGAAGCAGACTAAAAAAACCAAGGAAACATCATAAACAACACTTAAGACATGAAGATGGGGCATACATCTAAACACTTGAGACTGAAAAGAGAAAACACCGCATCCTAAAATGCTTTCCTAAGCCATCAATCATCACAAGAAGAGGATGAGGAATATCAGGTCTTTAGGAGCACCTGGGAGAGACCAAATCAATCAGTTCAAGATCTTCCCGGAGCTCAACCATTCCCCAATACTTGACTCATCCTTTTCCTTGATCAATCATCCCCAAAACAGTGTTCTAACAGCAAACAAATTGACAATGAAACTTAACACAAAACAAGCTAATAGCAAGCCAACCAACGAATAAGAACAAGCAAATAAAGTGAAAGAGGGATTTTTACCTTTTCTGGGCAGCGTACGAGTTGAGTTTTGAAGTTGTCTCGACTTTCTGACGAAACTAAAAGCTTCTTCGATCTCAACGGCAAGAGGAAAAGACCCTCCAGAATACCGAGAGATTACAGAGAAGAGACTTGTAGAAAATTTTAGCCTAAACCTCAATTTCTTCACTGATTGCTCTCAACCTTAACCCTAACTTTGATTCCTGATTTTTAATCCAAATTTTCCACACTTTCTCAACTGAAATGAGAGGGGTATATATAGGAGGGTTTAGGGATTGAATTTGGGAGGGAAAAACGTTGAGAATTCTCGGATAAGGGTTTGGGGATTTCAAATCTTGAATCCAATTCCTCCTAATGAAGGCACGTATGTACTCTCCAGTACGAAGTCGATCATCAATCGATGATTTTGAGAGAATTCCTCCGCGATTCAAGTCAGACAAATGTTGGAGATACCACTTGTTGAGTCTAGGACATTCTAGAACATGGACACCGGGGTATCATCGTACAATAGACGGGAATGGTGAGAGTAAATGGAGCAGTGACAAATTACTTGACGATTTGGGGAATTTTGGGGTCGTTTAGAAGAGTTTTCGTCTGGGTTTGTTGAGTTTGAAGGAGATTTCGAGCTTCTGGGTTTGCATTCTTTGTTGAAGAAGAAGAGTGAGGAGAGGGGCGCCAAGAAATAGTACTGTGGCCCCTTTTGACACGTGAGGAGAGCGTGGGGTTGAGGGAGTATTATAGAGGAAAAATTAAGTAAAATGTCAGTCCATCAAATTTATTTATATTCAAAGTAACCCACTTTAAAATAGGAAATTACATGGAGTGTCCTCAAAAGTGAGTAATCTTCAATTTATGTCCCTCATAAGAAAAGTCTTTAAAAAATACCCTTCCTTTCTTTTTATGTATAGAATATATACATTTTTGCCCCTCTACACCATAACTCTCCATGTTCATTTGTATCTCAATTTTTAATTTTAATTTTTCTTTTTTCTTATATCTTTTTAATTTTTTATCTTTTTTCTTTTTTTTTTCATTTTTCTCAATTTTTTTTTAATTCTCGTTTTCTTTTTTCTCAACCTTTATTTTCTTTTTTTTCTTTTTTTCTCTTAACTTTTTTTTGTTCTTTTTTTTTTTTTAACCTTTTTTTTTTTTTTTTTTTTTTTTTTTTTTTTTTTTTTTTTTTTTTTTTTTTTTTTTTTTTTTTTTTTTCTTTTTTTTTTTTTTTTTTCTCTTTTTTTTTTTTCTTTTTTTTTTTCTTTTCTCTTTTATTCTTCTCTTTTTTTCTTTTTTCTTTACCTCTATTATTTTTTGCTAATGAACAAAAAAAGTTGGATAATCCGCAAAGAAGATCTTCTTTCTTTGAAATCGAAGTAAACTTAAGAGCGTGCTTTGTTGTTTGGAAGTCCTTTGGAACAAGTCTTGCCTCTAAGACAAATGTTATAGAACATCTCATAAATCAAGACACAATGAGGTAGTGTCAAGCTTTGCTCGTGGGGCATAACTTGTTGTTTGAAAAATTCTTGAGCTAAGTCTTACCTCTAAGGCAAGAGTTATAGAGCATCTCATAAATTAAGACACAATGAAGTAGTGTTAACTCTTGCCCATGGGGCATAACTTGTTTTCTGGGAGGCCCTTGGGTTAAGTCTTGCCTCTAAGGCAAACGTTATAGAGCATCTCATGATCAATACATAATGTGCTAGTGTCAAATCTTGCAAATGAGGCGTAACTTGTTGTTTGAAAGTCTTTGAGCTAAGTTTTGCCTCTAAGGCAAGAGTTATAGAGCTTCACATAAATCAAGACACAATGTGGTAGTGTCAACTCTTGCCCATGGGGCGTAATTTGTTATTTGGAAGTCCTTGGGCTAAGTCTTGCCTCTTAGGCAAGCGTTATAGAGCATCCCATAAATCAAGCACAATATGATAGTGTCAACTCTTGCCCATGGGCGTAACTTGTTGTTTGAAAGTCTTTGGGCTAAGTCTTGTCTCTAAGGCAAGAGTTATAGAATGTCTCATAAATCAAGACACAATGAGGTAGTGTCAAGTCTTGCTCGTGGGGAATAACTTGTTGTTTGAAAATCCTTGAGCTAAGTCTTGCCTCTAAGGCAAGAGTGATAGAGTATCTCATAAATTTAGACATAATGAAGTAGTGTGAACTCTTGCCCATGGAGCGTAACTTGTATTTTTTGAGAGGTCCTTGGGCTAAGCCTTGCCTCTGAGGCAAGTGTTATAAAACATCTCATAAATCAAGACACAATATACTAGTGTCAAGCCTTGCTCATGGGCGTAATTTGTTGTTTGGAAGTCTTTGGGCTAAGTCTTGCCTCTAAAGCAAGAATTATAGAACATCTCATAAAAAAAATAAAGGTCGAAAAAATTGATTAAAAAAAAGAGAAAAGAAAAATTAAAAACCAAAGAAAAAATAAAAAAATAGAAGTTGGGAGAAAAAAATAAATATTGAGAAAAAAAGAAAAAAACGACAAAAAAAAGACAACAAAAAATAAAGGTTGAGAAAAATAAAAAAATAAAAAAATAAAAAATAAAAGGAGAAAAAAATAGAATTGAGAGGAGAAAAGAAAAAAAATAAAGATTGAGAAAAAAGAAAAAACGTAGAAGAAAGAATAAAACAAAAAATAAAAGAAAAATAAAGGTTGAGAAAAAAAGAAAAAAAAAAGAAAAAAGAAAAAATAGAAATAAAAAAAACAAAAAACAAAAAATAGAAATAAAAAAAAAGAAAAGAAAAAAGAGAAAAAGAAATATATATAAAAGTTGAGAGATAAATGAGCATTGAGAGTTATTTAAAAATATTTGAGGTGTAGAGGGGCAAAAAGGTAGTTGCTCTATACATGAAAACAAGGAAGACTATTTTTGTAAGACCATTTTTATGGGGGGCAAAAATGCAAAGCCACTCCCTTTAAAGGGCATTTGTGTAGTTGTTCCACTTTAAAATTATCACTAATTTTATTACATTAATTGACCATTTGGCCATATGCCTCTGCTTTTCTCCTTTCTTTCTTCTTTTCTTTCTTTCTCTTCTTCTTCTTCTCTTCCATTAATAGTTTCTTCTCCAAATTAAACCTCCTCCTTCTTCTTCCTCCCTTTCTTCTTCTTCTCCTTCTTCCATTATATCTTCTGGCCAGATCTGAAAAAGATAATATAATGATCGAAGTAAGACTTGGTCGAAGATGGAGTTTATCGTTGATTTGTTTGTATTTTTTTCGTTGTTGAAATCTGTTTGTTGTTTATTGTATTGTTTGTTGATTTTATCAAACTTCAATTTTGTTGAAGGTTCTAACTCGTCATTAATGACGGAACTCAAGAAAAATGAGAAGATGAGAAAAAGAATTATAGAAGCCATTAGTTACTAATGCAGAAGTTACCAACTTGAAAAATAATAGAACTATGCAAAATTCTAACTAAAAATACATTTCTAAAATTCTAAAAAGACCACAAAGTTGACTTGCCTACTTTTCCAATTCATCTATATGCTAGCATTAAAAATCCCTTCGTATGCATGCACTTTTATTTTGACTGTTTATCACAAAACCCAAAAGAATCCTCGTAGAAAAAAAAAAACAAAGCATGAATTATTATATGTGAAAAAAATTCACAAAACCCAAAATAAATTACTACATGTGGGTTAAAGGTTGTTGAAACAGGGGAAAGGGAAAGAAAAATTAAAACTGGAAATGAAGAAAATATCCGAGAAATCTTGAAAGCGGAAGAGAAGCGAAGAACCGGAAAAATCTACTGTATCCAGAAAAAGGTAAAAGGCGACCTTGTTTCCATCCGTAAAGACACATGGATACGTATTTACTTTACACGCAAATAATATTTAAATGCAGATCAATACTAGACAAAAAAAATTGGAATGAAGAGGACTAAGTTAAGAGTCACTTGAATTTCTGCTTCAATATATGTGATATACACGTTTATACATCATTTATATAATATCGATATATCATATATACATTATATAACTATTTATATAATATTAACACACTTTTATACACTATTTAATTTAGATGAATATTAATAAATTACATAAATATTACATAATTATATATACAATATCGATACACGTTTAAATATTATTTATACAATATAGATACATGTTTATAAATTATTTATACAATATCGATACACGTTTATATACCATTTGTACTATTTTGATACATTACATAACTTTTATATAATATCAATACACGTTTGTACATCATTTATACGATTTTGATACATTACGTAACTTTTATACACTATCGATACATTACATATACATTATATATACATGCGGCTATTTTTTTTGTAATTTTTTTTGTGGCTAGTTCATTTTTGCGCTATTTTTTTGGTAAAGAAAACTTGGCTATATTTATTGTAAATTAATTACTTTATTGTATATATTTGAAATTATCCTTATTATAGAGGTGTGTATGTATACTAGATAGAGAGGAGCCCACGGGCCCAATATATATTATTTTCTTTGTCTCAATTTATATCACAAAGATAGAATTTAGATAGCCAATCAAATTATTTTATATGATTTTTAGGTATTTAAGTTGTTAATTATTGTAATTTATAATATCTTTTACATAATTTTTTAAATAATATATGTCAGTCCTTCTGTCCCAATTTATGTGGCATCGATACAATTTCAAAAGCCAACTAAATTTTTTATATATCTTTTAAATATTTTAAGTTGTTAATTATTTAACACGGGCTCCTCTATATCTTACTTTCTTTTTTCAATTTATGTGGCATCGATACAATTTCAAAAGTCAACTAAATTTTTTATATATCTATTAAATATTTTAAGTTGCTAATTATTCAACACGGGCTCCTCTATATCTTACTTTTTTGTCTCAATTTATGTGACCTGGATAAAATTTAGATAGTCAATTAAATTTTTATTTGACTTTTAAATATTTTAAGTTGGTAACTATTGTAATTTATAATATCTTTTATGTAATTTTTAAGTAATATATGTTACTCCCTCTTTTCTAATTTATGTGGCATCGATATAATTTCAAAAGTCAACTAAATTTTCTATATATCTTTTAAATATTTTAAGTTGTTAATTATTGTGATTTATAACACTTTTTTTTTGTTGTAATTTATATGGCACTGATAAAATTTTGAGAATCAACCAATTTTTTTATGTCTTTTAAATATTTTAAGTTGTTATTATTCTGATTTATACTTTTTTTACCTATTTTTCAAATATATAACAGATTAAAAAAAATAAGATAAACAAATAAAAATGAAAAAAGTATAAAAGCAAATATCTAAGCAAGCAGCACAAACAGACATGTCGACCAACTGTCTGCTTATTCCCTTTTATAAGTAAGGTAATGTATGTGTGTATATGAAGGGACAACTACACAAATGCCCTTTAAAGGGAGTGACTTTGCATTTTTCCCGCCCATAAAAAACATTTTTTTTTTGTTGTAATTTATGTGGCACTGATAAAATTTTGAGAATCAACCAATTTTTTTATGTCTTTTAAATATTTTAAGTTGTTATTGTTCGGATTTATACTTTTTTTACCTATTTTTCAAATATATAACAGATTAAAAAAAATAAGATAAACAAATAAAAATGAAAAAAGTATAAAAGCAAATATCTAAGCAAGCAGCACAAACAGACATGTCGACCAACTGTCTGCTTATTCCCTTTTATAAGTAAGGTAATGTATGTGTGTATATGAAGGGACAACTACACAAATGCCCTTTAAAGGGAGTGACTTTGCATTTTTGCCCCCCATAAAAATGGTCTTACAAAAATAGCCTTCCTTGTTTTTCATGTATAGAGCAACTACATTTTTGCCCCTCTACACCTCAAATATTTTTAAATAACTCTCAATGCTCATTTATCTCTCAACTTTTATATATATTTCTTTTTCTCTTTTTCTCTTTTTTCTTTTCTTTTATTTATTTCTCTTTTTTCTTTTTTCTTTTTTTTCTCAACCTTTATTTTTCTTTTATTTTTTGTTTTATTCTTTCTTCTACGTTTTTTCTTTTTTCTCAATCTTTTTTTTTCTTTTCTCCTCTCAATTCTATTTTTTTCTCCTTTTATTTTTTATTTTTTTATTTTTCTCAACCATTTTTTTTGTTGTTTTTTTTTTCATTTTTTTTCTCAATATTTATTTTTTTCTATCAACTTCTATTTTTTTATTTTTTCTTTGGTTTTTAATTTTTCTTTTCTCTTTTTTTTAATCAATTTTTTTGATCTTTATTTTTTTTATGAGATGTTCTATAATTCTTGCTTTAGAGGCAAGACTTAGCCCAAAGACTTCCAAACAACAAATTACGCCCATGAGCAAGATTTGACACTAGTATATTGTATCTTGATTTATGAGATGTTTTATAACACTTGACTCAGAGGCAAGACTTAGCCCAAGGACCTCTCAAAAAATACAAGTTACGCTCCATGGGCAAGAGTTCACACTACTTCATTATGTCTAAATTTATGAGATACTCTATAACTCTTGCCTTAGAGGCAAGACTTAGCTCAAGGATTTTTAAACAACAAGTTATGCCCCACGAGCAAGACTTGACACTACCTCATTGTGTCTTGATTTATGAGACATTCTATAACTCTTGCCTTAGAGACAAGACTTAGCCCAAAGACTTTCAAACAACAAGTTACGCCCCATGGGCAAGAGTCGACACTATCATATTGTGCTTGATTTATGGGATGCTCTATAACGCTTGCCTAAGAGGCAAGACTTAGCCCAAGGACTTCCAAATAACAAATTACGCCCCATGGGCAAGAGTTGACACTACCACATTGTGTCTTGATTTATGCGATGCTCTATAACTCTTGCCTTAGAGGCAAAACTTAGCTCAAAGACTTTCAAACAACAAGTTACGCCTCATTTGCAAGATTTGACACTAGCACATTATGTCTTGATCATGAGATGCTCTATAACGTTTGCCTTAGAGACAAGACTTAGCCCAAGGGCCTCCCAAAAAACAAGTTGTGCCCCATGGGCAAGAGTTAACACTACTTCATTGTATCTTAATTTATGAGATGCTCTATAACTCTTGCCTTAGAGGTAAGACTTAGCTCAAGAATTTTTCAAACAACAAGTTATGCTCCACGAGCAAGGCTTGACACTACCTCATTGTGTCTTGATTTATGAGATGTTCTATAACATTTGTTTTAGAGGCAAGACTTGTTCCAAAGGACTTCCAAACAACAAAGCACGCTCTTAAGTTTACTTCGATTTCAAAGAAAGAAGATCTTCTTTGCGGATTATCCAACTTTTTTAGTTCATTAGCAAAAAATAATAGAGGTTAAGAAAAAAGAAAAAAAGAGAAGAATAAAAGAGAAAAGAAAAAAAAAAAGAAAAAAAAAAAAGAGAAAAAAAAAAAAAAAAAAGAAAAAAAAAAAAAAAAAAAAAAAAAAAAAAAAAAAAAAAAAAAAAAAAAAAAAAAAAAAAAAAAAAAAAAAAAAGGTTGAGAAAAAAAAAAGAACAAAAAAAAAAGTTAAGAGAAAAAAAGAAAAAAAAAGAAAATTGAGAAAAAAGAAAACGAGAATTAAAAAAAATTGAGAAAAAAGAAAAAAAAGAAAAAAGATAAAAAATTAAAAAGATAAAAGAAAAAAGAAAAATGAAAATTAAAAGTTGAGAGACAAATGAACATGGAGAGTTATGGTGTAGAGGGGCAAAAATGTATATGTTCTATACATAAAAAGGAAGGAAGGGTATTTTTTAAAGACTTTTCTTATGAGGGGCATAAATTGAAGACCACTCACTTTTGAGGACACTCCATGTAATTTCCTGGTATATGAATTCTGAGGAATAATATAAGAGTGGGCCGGGTATAACGTAAAATTGGGCTCAAAATTTGGGCTAAGTTGTGAATTGAAATTGATTAGGAATAAAGGTATGTTTTGGCTATATTTTACAAATGTGGCTATTTCAGAATTTAAGAGCTGACCACTTTCATTTCGATTGTGTGCAGAGTCGATTTAAGAAATGACTTAATCGAATCAATTAGAAAAATTAGGCCGTAATTGGAATAGAAATAAACCAAATACGAACTGATTAATTGAGCTTTTATCATTTAAACAACTAAAAATAGTTATTTTGCCATATTATTTCATTATGCATTGTAAAATACTAATTTTCCTTGTTAAATTATTTTTGAATAAAATGACAATTTAAATCATTTTGAAACAATTTCGGAAAAAATATTTGAATACCTATTAAAAATTTATAAAATAATGTACATCTATATATTATGAGTATATGTAGACCTATGTTTATTCATGAAAATTATAGAATATTCTTGTGATTAATTTTTGAGAAATTCTTTTAATCGCAAAATTAATTATTGAAAGTTGTTTTAAAATTAAAAGCTCAATAATTAATTTAATAGTGGAGAGCAAAAATTGAGTGTCAACACCACCTTATAATTAGTGTAAAGTGATCATGGTCAAATATAGCAAATCAACAGGTTGGGATCGAATCTCACGAAAAATCTGACAAAAAAAGACTTTACTTAAGGTGGATGATTTACTCTACTTTCTGTCGATCCTATTCCTCAAAGATTTACAAGAAATTATTTTCACTAAAGTCTTAATGTAAAGATTAAATGTTTTTAACAATATATGTAAAGACTAAGGTTGTTTCACCTCCTGATGGTTTATTTCTATCGGATGTTTGCAACTATTTACCTCTTAGCAGATTAATTTTGGTGTGCAATGATACCCTATCAGTCAGTATTTCCCAATTATTGAACGATCTTTCCTTCAACAATTCTCTCAAATGTGTTGAAATGATGAATCTTATTGATCATATTTATCCAAGTAAGTTTGTCATATTCTTATGTGATTTTATTAAGCAAGGATTAAAACCTTGAATTTTTGATATTCTATCCTTCCAACCTTAATTCACTTTTTCAAGTAAAACTAGTATTTGTAACCTGACTAATGTTTGCAATCGTTAATCTTGTTTAGAAGAATGAGAATTAAATATCCACTAACAACCTACTAATTATATATTGAAGTTTCACCTATCCTTAAGAACTTCATCATTCGCTTCAACTACCCCGAAAAGAAGTTTAATTACCCATGATAATGATAAAACAAGACGAGATTATTGAATGCATAATACTTGCATGGAATTAAAAATTAAAAGAATTGAGTTCTTGAATTCAAAGAATCTAGTAAAATAGCAAATCAATGTGACAAGAGCTAAACAGTACGTTATATTCCAATATCTGATGATGTTTCCCATAAAAAATCTAAGGAAACTATTTATGGATACCTTAAAATTGAGTCCTAATTAGACTAGGAAAGGTCCCCCGCGTCACATTCAATGTAACGTACATAGGTCTTACGATGCATAAAATCTTCAAGTCAACCCGTATGGAGCTTTTACAGTCTTTCCTTCTAGATGTATACATGGTCTTCCTCCTTTGTACCTATTCTCCTTAAGAGTTATGGTGGCTTCTACGGCCAATGTAACCATTTTACAGCCCGTCAAAATCACCGTGGAACAAGCTTGAACTGCCACCGACTTTTGTTTAATAACTATATCGTTCATTACGATCTGTACCCTTCTGTTACGATTCGTGCCTTCCCAAAATGCTATCAAATCTTCATGTTTTGTTAATTTAGCATGTTCTTCCTAAAACACAACAAAAACATATCATATCACACAACACATGTTTAAGAACTACAAGAATTTTCTCCCATGTTTAAGAACTACAATCACAATTCAATTAAAAAGAAATAAAACGAAGGCGGGTGTACCAAGTTGACTAGACGACTAGGGATGTGTATCCGATGGGGATTTAATCATGGGATAGGGTGATTATCAATTCATACTTATTCTCGCTTATTGACATAAGTAGCATTGGTCATGGGTATGGAATGTTTATCTCTCGATCAACAACCATATTTCCAATGATTTTGGTTAGAACATCATCGGTTTGATCAACAAACAACCAACATAAACTTGGGGAGGTCACACTATCTCTAGCTTAGACCCTTAAATGGGTGATTCCGTTGATAAGAGCTATTTCTAGCCTCAAATCTAAATGGAGTCTTAAATTCCCACTAGTAATTTCACATCTGAAACCATGAAATCCTTTCTCAAGCAATCACATAGTCAAGTAATGAAAATAAATATTTACAACCACCAATTTTAAGATTAAAACTTGGTGAAATTACTAGACCCATGTCAAATAAGCAATTATAAGAAAGAATAAATAACACCCACACCCATTAGCTAAGCACCCATCAGTAACACACCCCAGAATAAATAACACCCACACCCATTAGCTAAGCACCCATCATTAACACACCCCTAGACAAGAGAATTTAGCCACTCATAGAAAGAGAGAAAGAGATACCAGCTGGGTAAGTCAAAATCTCTTCCATTCGAGCTGAATCTCAAGTTCTAGATTCAATTTGAGCACACAAGTGTTAACCAAGAGAATTAGATTGAAACCCTCTTCTCAATGGAGGTGAAAACTTAGTCTCAAAGCAAAAATCTCTTCAGAATATTCAGGACTGAAGAAAGTTATTTTACAATTGTGCCTAAATAGGCCTTTTATAGTTTCCCAAAACGTCACTAAAAATTAGGACAAAAATTCCCTTCGAGAGGTGTGTGGTGCGACGTGCGGTTTGCACGTTGTAATGTGCACGTCGCACACTGCCTTCAGTTGAACTAGTGACTTCAGCTATCTTTGGGAGCTCCGTGCGAAGAGGGTGTGGTTCGCACCTTGAGATGTGTGCGTCCCACAACGACCGCATCCCTTACAGACTCTTCAAGATTTTGCAGCTCTATGTGGATCAGGTGTGGTTCGCACCTCGGCTTGTGCATGTCGCACAACCACCGCATCTTCAGTCAAAATCTTTAGATTTTCCGAACACTTCACACTTCACTCTTTTTGAGCTCTTTTTGGGTCCATTTTCTTGTTTATCATCATCTATCAAAAGTACCTGTATAGAGATCAATAAAGGCCATAAGAACCTCTTAATCTATTCAAAACATAGCAATAATTCATCGATATAGGCTCAATAAGTTATTAGATTACCGACTTATCAAACCCCTAAACTTGAACTATTGCTTGTCCTCAAGCAAGATACTCACAAGATAAGGAATGAATTATGCTCTAGGCTCAATCAAGGCACAAAAGACTAATCTACACTAAAAAATTTAAGAAAAACGAATAAACAAAAGACTCAAACAAAAGACTCAACTATGATGCGCATCTCAATTTTGAACCACCGTAAATTTAAGGCAATTGGTCATTTCAAAACCTTTTCCAAAAGGACATCATTTCTCATTCAAATTCAAGGGAATTTTGCCATTCAAAACAAGACATTTAAGCTTCTCAAGTCATTGGCATGGACCGTCAAGGTTTGCCTCGAGATTCGCCACACAACTTGTCTCATTCATTCCCCTCAATTGAAATAGCGACTCTATGTTTTGATTCGAGTGCATGATGCCACTCACCACAAGAGAGAATACCACTCACAATCATTCAATTCACAAAACACGAGATTATAGGAGAACCAAGAAGTCTCTCACTCTCTCAAGGAAGTTCAAGTGCATACGCGTCAAACCATAGGCTTGCCCTTCATGTATATCACCACTAATGTAGGGTGGCCAAGATCGAAATCACCAAGGACTTGTGGGTTACGATGTTGGCTAGGGCTAAGGTGAGTATATCATTTGGTTCAAGTGACTATACCTCCCTAATGCTCTTTGTTCTTATTTCGAACACCGCTCACATTTTTCTATTTCAACTTCACCTTATTTCTCCCTCTTACAACCCAAGATTTCTCATTTTTACTCATGATCATTCAAACTCCTTATACCGCCTTCACTTGGTAGCACCTATTTTTGCTTTTCATTTTGCTCATTGGATTGATCTTTTGGACCAATTTTCAATTCAAAATTAAGGTGCTACCTTGCACTTGAAGTGCACTTCTTTTCTTCTCCTTATTTGATCACATGCACCCCCAAACATAGGCATTTTCCTATGTTATATTTCGTTTCTCCCCCAAACTTAGGCTTTTAGCCTACATTTCATTTTCAAGCAATTAGGGAGGATGGGTGCCAAAATAGAGGTTCCAAAAAGGCCAGGTGTTAACAAGGTGCCAAAGAACGGTCACAAGCTCAAAGGGGTTCACTAGGATTTGATGTCATGGGAAGTCATTTGGGTGAAGTGGCTATCTAAGAGGGCCTAAGGTCATCTTTCAAGCTCGGTCACACCTAAAATTTTGCCTTGAATCACATTCAGGGAAAGGTCTAGATGACACTTATGCACAAGAATCAAGGTAAAGTCTCACCACACAAGACATCATGCCACAAGACCTCTTCCATTAGTCTCGCAATCAATTGGGGTAAATGATTTTTGACAAGCTATTCCGAATTCATTACACACTTGTTTGTGAGTCAATCAAGCCAAAGCAAGAGTGTGCAAGTCATGACAAGAGAATGTTTTTCCTCAAAAATTCATTTCCCTTCTTCCTTTAATTTTCAAACCAATTTTCCATTTGCTAAGAGAATTTTTTTTGGTGTGCCCATTTCGAGACAAACAACCGCGGACTCAATTCTAAACTAACACTTGGCATTTTCCCTTAAGAAGGTTGCCTCTCAATCTATCATAGGGAAATACTAACCCGGTTTGACACACAAAAACAAAAGAGAAGAAAAAGAAAATAATCAAAACTCTTGCTCCTTGGGAAAGAACCGTGGTATTAAGAAAACCCTCAGAGTTTATTTCTAAACTACTATTAACAATGCGATATCTAAATTGCGTGCTCATGATTCATTCAAAACAAGCCTCGACGTAGGCCTTTAGCACATTTGCAAAGCACGGGTAGTAAGACAATGGATCATGTAAGACCAACCCGGCAACACAATCTCAATCAACAAAAATCAATCCTGGCAAGGGCACAAATAAGCTCAAGGTAAAAACAAAACATAAAAACAAAACGTAATCTAAAGGCCCGACGAGAGCAATAAACATCACAATCATCCAAATATACCCGACAAGGGCCGAATAAAATCTAGCAAAATGTCCACAAGGCCCGACAAGGGCAAAAAATATCTCAAGCCCACTCACGGGCACCAACAAAAGCAAGTAAAGCCACCCCCTCCCCATAAAAGGAGCATTGCCCTCAATGCTCATAGTGCAATGGGAATAAGGGGTGGAACTCCCTGGAGGACTAGGCCTCATCATCATCATTATCATCAACAACTGCTTCCTCATCAGTATTCCTTCCACTCGTGCCAGCACCACCCTTTTAGGAATCCGCAGAAAGTGTGGAGTCACGGAGAACCCAATGGAAGTCAGGGTTCTCATCGTCCTCCAACTCATGATCATCATTATCGGGCAACTCTTCATCCACATAGGCTGCAAATAGATCGTCCAAGGGTCCGAGAATGGAACGAGGTGGAGGTAAGGTGGTCAGATCTGTCTCGCTTATAGGTGCTTTTCCTTTCTCCTTGCCCATGTCTTTCTGGATGGTCTTGAGAGATTTCTCACACTCGGCCACCCATTTGTGCAAATTGAGAACGCTTTCCATAACTTCTTTCATGGCCCACTTGACTGCCCTTTCAATCAAACCCGGTTGATCATTTGACAAATCCCTTAATTGCCTCTCATGATTGTATGTTTTGTCGACCATGTCTTGGAGGCCAATGTTAGACAGTGGCCCTCTAGGTGCAGTGGCTGGAGGTGCGTGTGCTTCCGAAGTAGGAGGAGATGGAGGAGAGGTATGTATTTCAGCATCAGCGTCATCATTATCGACTTTCATTGAGACATCTTCCCTAGGCCTTTTGAATCGAGGGGCGTCCCAGTCAGTCTTCTTGTCAAGATTTAATACACCAATGGCCGAAGTAGGAGTATCACAGTCAAATAAAGGAACACCGACTTGCGCACAAAGTTTGCTAATTAACACCGGAAAGGGAAATGCATCACCCCTCCTTCGAGATTTCCTATTTATCACTAAGACAATGACCTCACCCACATTGATATGATCTCCTACCATGATTGCAGCTACCAGTATGGCTCCATTATGTGTTATCTTTTGGTCATTTTGAGAAGGTATTAGACAGGAGCGCACAAAGTCATACCACAAGCGTGCCTCAAAGTATAAAGTTAGGCAGGGAATTTCACCCCCTATAATGGCCCAGGGATGTATGTCAGGAGAAATGATGGGGGCAGCCCATTCGAGAGGTTTGAGCTTGAGAAGTAGCTTCTTCATGAGGCCATGTTCTGATTCAATTGGATTGCTCCAATAGATGGCATTAATTGCAGCTGGAGTGATCTTGACTTCTTTTCCCCGAATCATAACTGAGTCTAATGCGGGGAATTTCTCACAACCCCCTTTGTGGCCTTTAGCATCCTGTGAGGCCTGATATGAGATGAAGAACTCTTGGACTAACTCCTTGTAATAGTTTTCGGGTACTTCCTGAAATGGTTGCCACTGACGGTTGGAAAACTGAGTGGGAATGTTGGGTAGATTATCCCCCACCGCATTCAGGTTGAAGCTTTGTTCCTCATTGAAGGTACTGCCCCTATCACGATCATAGATCACTTTCATGCCCTCCATTACGAACCAAACCCTCTCCTCCTCTGAGACTTGGTCACGGGAAGATGGGACTTTCTTTTTCCCTTTTGCAGTTGGCTTGGAGGAGGAAGGAGCAGTTGGCCTGCGTGAGCTTCTCTCGGCGTTACCCATGTTAGAAGACATGTTCTGCATACAGAGATTGTGATCCAAAAGCAAAAACAAAACCTAAGAAGAAATTGGAAACCTACAAAAGATGGAATGCAACGGATTAGAAAAACAAAGTAGGTAACTGTTGGCTTATGCAGACCACATGCAAAACGCACCAGAAAAAGTGTGCATCTTATATGCTATCGTACAAGCAAGAAGAGACCTTTGGAGATTTTCCATTTAGGTGCGAAGTTTGTGCGATTCGCACCATCCAAAGTGCATGTCGCACCAGGCGTCTCCCCTCAGATCAGTGACTGACTCTTTCTTTTAAACATGGTGCGATTCCTCATGCGACCCGCACATCAAGATCTATGTATCTCATGCGAAGCGCACAAAGGAACAATTGGAATTTTTGGTTCCTTGTGTTCTTGTGAATTCCGCATGTGATCCGTAGAGCAAGATGTGCTTATGCACTGGGCACCACACAACAACCCAATCAACATTAAACAAGGGGCACAAGGGATATCATGACCATAACTTCCGAGTACTCAGACTTTCTTAGATTTTCATTGACATAATAATAATAAAGAAAGGAACTCAATGACTTTCCTTAAGATGGACGTTACCCCATATATCATCGGGAACATCAAGCCCTCACTTGCACAACGGATACCCATAATTCAGCAACAATTAACCCCCTCATCGTACTAGATCATACACCCCAAATAGAATGCTCAACAAAAATCATGGGTATACAATAAGAAAAATTCAGCCTCCATAACAAATTTTCAACAAAAACCTCATGACAAACGATAATTTGCCCTTAAGAACAACGTCACCCAATCTATCATCGGGCTAAATCATTCGTTCATCGCAAGTGGGTCACTCAGGCTTCACCCAAACACATAATTCAAGGCTAAAAATCACTACCAATCAACATGCATTAACAAAATTAAAGTTCTACCAAGTTGACACATAGAAATATCATTAATACAACTTAGAATTGGGGACCCAAAATTTTTGGATCTCACCCAAAATCAACATGGCAATTCTACTAAGCATGCTTCATAAAATAAGTTCCCAACCTTCATAAAAATAAGTATTTAACGTCAGAGAACTTACCACAAGTGAAGATTATGAAGAGAGGAGTGAAAATTGAAGCTTTTTGTTCTTCAACAATGGTGACACACGAAACCTTTCCGGAGAGATGACGACGGCAATGGTGATGGAGTGGTGGAGATGGTTGGGTGAGAGGAGGAGAAGATTTTAGGGAGGTTTGAGGGAATTAGAGAGAGTTTTGGGAGAAATGTTTTTGAGAGTTTAAGGGAAAAGATGGTGGAAGAAGAAGAGAAGAGGCAGTTTTAAAAGAAAAAGAAGAAGAAAAGTCGGCCGGGTCATCTCTGGGTTGGGTCGGTCAACGAGTTAGGTTAATTAAAATTCAAACTTACCGCTTGACAAGCGCCGCGACATGCGATTCGCACCAGACAAGGTGCGGACCGCATGGCATATCGCACATGCCCCTTTTTCTCCCCTGGGTTTGTCCAGGCATCTGTATCACCATGCGATAGGAGGTGCGATGCGCACTTGGGATCGTGCCATCCGCACAACCCAACGCACGTCACCTTAAATTTTTCAAATTTCCTTCAGGCCTTCTGCTTTGGCATACGGTGTGCTGTGCGACATGCATAATTGCTTGTGCGGTCCGCACAGTCCGCCGCATAGCTCATTTTTGCCCTGATTTCCCTTGTTCATTTTTCTATCCATGCCTTTCCTACAAACACACCAAAAACAATAAAAAATAACCAAAAACAAATAAAGAAACTTGGGTTTCCTCCCAAGCAGTGCTTGATTTAACGTCGCGGCACAATGATACTACCTCAATCCTCAATCATTCTTTGGGTTGGTGATGGTGTCGCTAGGGAACGTCCCTTTCATCCTTGGGTTCATTTGGCTTGAGAGGTGGTTCATTTGGGCCTCAAGATACTTGATCGAGGCTGAGTGAGAGCTCACGGTTTGATGAAGTGTTGAAACTTCACTCCTTAGTTCACTCACTCCCGAATTTGTTGTGTCCACCTTTTTGAGAACCAAGGACAACATGTCCTCCAACTTGGATTGGCCGGAGTTTCTTGTGCCCGGTTGTTAGAGAGAATATTCCTTGTTCGGGGGAATGTAAGGATTAGAGCTCCGGTGATTAAAACAGTCACCATCTTTGTCTCTATCATGCCAATTTCCGTCCCTCTCTTTGTCTCGAATCCAACCTTGGTTTTTCTCCCTCGGGTGATAATACCCGGGGCGAGAACCCGCCGACACAAAACATAGCTTTCCATCAACCACATTTATGAGCTCATCATCACTAGCTTTGATTTCTGGTGTACTCATAACATTCACCGTCTTAGCACCACCAGCTCCCATTACATGCTTGGCCATTAAATTAATTTATGTCATCATTTTGGCCATTGTCTCATCACGCTCCTCATCTTTCTTCCTCACTTCTTTAACTAAGATGGATGAGGGTCCTCTCGAAGTTGGTATATCCACTTCTCTTGTATGCCAAGCTTGATTGGTGTTTGTCATTCGCTCTAACAAAACTGGGGCAATGGGAAAGTCCAACCTCCAAGATTGTCAGCCACCGATTTATTCATAGAGTTCAATGATCGATAGAAGCTTTGTAGCAGCACATTGTTTGACAACTCATGATTTGGACACAAGAGAAGCTTCTTTTTGAATCTTAGCCAAACCTCATGAAGAGGCTCATCTGGGAGTTTCCTAAAGTTGGTGATCTCATCTCTTAACTTCATCATTCGAGATGGAGGAAAGAACCTCGATGTAAATGCTTCAACCAACTCGGCCCAAGAGGTGATGGAATCATTCGGCAATTCCTCCAACCACGTCGTGGCTTCCCCCGTCAAGGAAAAGGGAAATAGGCGCAATCAGATGGATTCTTGGGAGATATTTTGAATGATGTATGGTTGGAAAATCTCCACAAAATTCTGGATATGCCGGTTGGCATCTTCATGGGCTGCTCCACCAAATAGGCCCTTCATCTGAATCAAGTGGAGCATGGTGCTAGTCATGTGAAAGACAACATTTCCCACCGTGGGGGGCAGGCGGATTGCACCTACACCCCCTTGCATCACAGGCTCAGCAGCGTTGGCATTATCGAAGACGCCAATGCTCTCGTTGTCATCGGCTTCGCTCATAGCTAGCCTGTTCAATTAACCATAAATAACGAACAAAAGTAAATGAATCATGTACTCTCAAAGTGATTTCAAATCAACAATCAAAAATAGCTATCAACTCAAGTCCCCGGCAATGGCGCCATTTTTTATGAACGCTCAAATCATGCTACCCAAAGTTGGAGGCCACGACGATCATGGAGCAAAACAAAATTTATAATCCCAACGAGTGTCAGGGTTGTACCCAAGGGACTTGAAGTAGCTAAATAGAGATTGTATTGAGTTGAGTTCAAAGCGAGAGTAAATGCTCAAAAAAGAAAGTAAAAGGATGGGGGAATTGGGATGTTGTCACTACAATAACAATTCAATTAAAAAGCAATAAAATGAAGACGGGTGTACCAAGTTGACTAGACGACTAGAGATGTATATCTTTCACGACCCAAAACTGGGCCATGATGGCGCCTACATAACCCCCCCAGTAGGCAAGCCAAACCCAACGATGCGGAAGAAAATAAAGCAGTTAAAGAAAGGAAAAGCGGAAGACATAAATGAAAAGACAGGGCCAATGGCATATATACATACCATTGTACAAAATATACATAAGAAGGGCCTAAAGTGACCAACGAGACAAAACAGACTCGAGAACCAAACCGAACCTGGTGTCACTAGTACAGGAGCGACTAAAGTAAGGAGTTGCTATACAATAACCTCTGTCTATCCAAAATACAAAATATAGACAGGACATACAAGATGGAAAGCATGTAAAGTCTCCAAAAGCACCGAGATCTCACCGCGATACGAACAGCAACGGGCCTCAAATGACAGGAGATCAACGAGGGTGGCTCGTACTAGGTGCTGCATCAGAAAAAGAGATGCAGAGTGTAGTATGAGTACCAAAACAATGGGTACTCAGTAGGCATCATAGGCCGACCGAGCGCAGAAAGATAATATATAAATATAGGTACAGGAAAGCAGCTAACTATACAGGGATCCACCTAAATCTAGTTATAAAGCCGGAGACATGTCAATAAATAAAAAGAAAAAGGGAAACAACATCTAGCCAAACTAGAGTCCATCCACATGCCAAAGAAAATGCAATGCGATGCACGATGATGCATATATAAATGCAATATAATATAAACCCAGAATACCGCATCGAGCGCCTGGAATACCTCATCGGATTACGCATATATGTATATGAAATAATAAATACCCAAAATAACGCATCGGGGGTCCAGAATACCGCATCGGACTAATATATATATAAATGAGAAAGTAAAATACCCAGAATAACGCATCGGGGGTCCGAAATACCGCATCTGACCGTAAATTTATATACAGAAAATAGTAGTTCCTCTTTCCCTCTCAAAAACCAAGGTGATACTCAAAATAGCTCAATTTAGTCCAAAATTCATCACAACAATAGAAAACCTCTTTTCAAACCCAAAAGCCTTTGAAAAATTATTTCTGTACTGTGCCAATGATATGCCATGCGATATGAGTATGAATGTCCACAAGCAGAGGAATAATCACACCATCAGATTAAATAGGGCAAAAGTACCCTCCAAAACAAGAGAACTGACCTGGAATCCATCCAAATCCTAGCCATGGCCTCGGGCCTACAGTTACATACCACGATAGAATAAAGCGGTAAGGCAGAAAACAAAAGCGGAAAAAAACAACGGCAAGCTCTATTCTACCATAAAGCCTCCTAAAAGCATGCTAAGGGTCTTAGACTAGCCACACAGAAGAAACAAGCTCCTAGGCTAAGGATAACATACAGTCCTAGTGCTAAAAACCAGAAATGGCCGATTAACATGATAAACAAGATTTAAGCCTAAAGTCTATCTAAAATCCAACCTAGCATTCTAGTAACATACAAATATGTATAATCCAACTACACTCAGTCTAGAAGGTAAATCGTAACCTACCTCGGGGCCGAACTGCAAACACGAACCGCCACTCGTGTGCCTTCCCCTTTCAAACAACCTCAAAAAGCTGCCACACTATCAAAAAAATAATCTAGGTGTCAAGACGAGAAGAACGACACCCATATTGCTATATGGAAAATCAGGCCGAAAATTGGGTCAAAAAATGACCCTCAAAGCCCGAGCAGCAAAACAAAAACTAAAATTCACAATTATACTCGTGGTGAATTTAGGAACCCATGCTCAAAATTTGAGCGCAAACGGAGTTCGTTTCGGAGCTCAAAACAGCCCGGAAGTACTACTAATTCATGAGAACAAAAGTGGAGATATGCGATTTTCAAGGGCGGAAGCGTACCAATTAGGAAGCAAGAATGGACCATAGACCAGAACTACAGCTACCACGGACAAACAAGCTCACCAACGCAGATTTAACCCAAGAAAAACCAAGCTTGTAAGAGCTTCAACAATGGAGGTCTTTCAAGCTAAAAGAGGAGGGCAAGGCTTGAAGAAGAAGAGACTTACCCACGATAAAGGAGCGAGATTAACAAAAATTTGAGAATTCCCACGAGCCCACATTGTTCTTGAGTAATTAGAGTTGAGAGAGATGAAGTTGGAGTTGAAAGAAGTGAAAGAAATGAGCTCAAAATCATGAAAAACAAGATTTTAAAAGGGCTGGCCGCAGCGGCGCTGGCCAGCCCTGTTGGCGCTGAAGGCCTGGCCTGCAACAAAAACCAGCAGTTTTTCCAAACTTCTTCGGGGCATTCCGGGCACGATCGGAACTCGATTTTTACAAAACAATAGATCTATTTGAGTGAAAATGACATTCCGGACTCAATGGAATCAACGAATTTACCAATGGAGGTCATTTTAAGGAAAAGTGAGCCCCATACCCAAAACTAACTCGGAACTCAATACCACAAAACAAGTCCGAAATGCCCGGGACCCGAACCAAAGGTTCCCCTAGTCCAAAGTCGACATTCCAGAGCTAATAGCATTGACAGAATTTTCATCCAAGGCCGTCTTATCCAAATGTTGACCAAAGTCAACCCTACCAGCCAAACTGGCTTGAAAACACAGAAAGCAACACAAAATCAAACTGAAAGCACTCAAACCTAGACCAATGGTCCTACTAGACCAAAATCCCCATTCCGGAGCAAACAGACTTGTCGGAATTTGATTTTGAGCACATTTACCAAGAAAGTTGACCAAAGTCAACGATTTTCTAAGTTCAAGTTCCAAAATAGGGAAATGCTCATTACGACCTAACGAATGGTCCGGGCACCGAACCGTCAGTCCTGGAAAGTCATAAATGACCTGTAGCCGCTGAAAGAAAGCTCGAAACACAGAAAAATCATGAAAAACAGGAAAATGACCGGGAGGATCATTACAACATCCACTACTAAAATTACTTTCGTCCGCAAAAGTTAGGTAAAGGGATAGCACCTGAAGACTCGAACTAAGACGGATACTAAGCCTGCACCACTATCTCGAAAACCCGGGTAGCCTCCTCGACTAGGCATCACCCCACAAAGCTAAAACAAAGGAAAACTACCTACCCCCAACACCTCTTCAGTCAAACTAGACTCTAACTTTTAACTCTAAATCCTCCAAAGATCTCCCAACCAAATTGACCCTTAAGAATCTCGATCGGAATCACCGACACAACACTGAAACCAGAGAACTATGGTCATCAACACACATGATTAGAATCTTTAACATCACAACCAAGTTTACCTTGAAAAGCCACCAGCCTAAAACTCCAACTCATGAACCGCTGATCCGCAAAACCCCTTATTCTTATCTGAATCCTTTTGCACCATAACTATGAAGTTGCACACAAGCCGTACACTCGATCCACTCTCGAAGTACCGACGGACACGTCAGAGATCCCTAGTTTCTGCTTGCACTCCACCACGAATGAAGTCACACTTTTTACTCTGATTTAATCCAAACTAAGTTGTGGCTTACTATCTTTTGACCTCCAACATACTAACCCGATGCGCATCCCTGAAAATTATAGTAGTTTTACCCCGACTGACGACCAACCAAAGGATGACTAATTTTACTAACGCCAGCCTAGCCACCTGAACTCATCTGGACCAACCGACTGAACTAACCATCTGAACTCTACTGAAGCTTGCACACCAGGATTGGAAAAGGCATGTATGAACACCCGGTGCCAACGATGAACCTTCTGACCATAGAATGAACCCAACCTCGCTGAACCGCGCCAAGTCTGAAACAACAAAAACTGAATGAACCAGGGAAACCTGCCCAAATGACCTAAAACAAAACCAAGACCCTGTAAGGATGTGGTAAGTCTGCCATGAGGTCTGTAACCACCAACTAAGCTCCAAACACTCGAACAGTACATGAGTTCTAAAATCACCTTACCAGTATCAACTTAGGAAGAAGTCAACCATGCTGCGAATATCAAGTCAGAACACCCCGTAGGCAAGGAAAGGGTGCCTGAAGTCCAAGACCGCCATCTAGATATAGAAATTTGCATAACCCATCAATTCACTTCTTTGGCTCAAATCAACCGTTCTACTGTATCAGCACACCATACCACCAATTCTAAAGCCTACAACATGCCGAACTGCTAGTTCACACTTGCCGAGTCCAACCAACACTGGAACCCCACATAACAGACAACCCTGAAGAACTAACAAACCAAGCTTTTAAACCCTCGGGATACAAAGACGACCACTATCCTCAAAGTATCATTAGAACCCGCAATAGCCTCGCTAGTCTCAACCCGCACAATCTGATCACACATAATACACCACCACCGAATCTCGAACTTACGCCGCTGAATCTATCCAACCATAGTAGAAGGAACCTCGTAGTACCTAGAACACCGCTGAAAGAAAGAATGTCCAGCCTAGCTCAAAGGTTAGCAGGGACTAGGTGTCCAAGGCTAACTGTCACTACATAACTGAAATAAGGACGCTAAGTTATCCGAACTCATCGCCTCCCAACTCTAGAAGCTGCAATCGAACAGAACCAACCATGAACCACTCTGACTAGTTTGCTAGCCCATAATTCTGAAACCCAATTCTAGTTGACAACCACAACCCCTGTCGAACCTCTGCGTAGATTCGTACACTGTTGATGAACACTTAGGAACTGTAGTGAGCTAGGTCTGAACATACAGTTTTCCCAAACTGTAACGCTATAATGACTTGGATCATTTACCGAACAACACAGGAAATCACAACTGAGGTAATGGGTCCCCAAAGGTAGTACTGAAAATGACCACTACCTCGATCCCTCACCAACAGGAACCCTGACCTCAGACCCATCAAAGAAAAGCTACTGCAATCTGTAGTCAGTCGAGTCATGTCCACACACACAAACCCCAGCAGCTCTCAACCATCACCTCTGCCAACTACTATGACACATAAGCATGAACAAGGAGTCATCACCCTCCTTTGCAAACCAAATAATACCCCTCCCCAAGGAAACACCGAACCTAACAAGCTCTCTCTCAAATGCAACCTGGAGCTATTCCCTTAGCTCCCATAACTCCTACTGACAATACTTGATACGACGGAATGAGGGTAGGTCAAATGCCTAACTCAACCAAAGAAAAAAAATGCTATAGTCAAAAATCCAACCGCAAGGCCACAATTCCATAGTAAAACCTCAGTCACGACACTACAACTAAACTTAGCCACACAGATAAAGCCAGAACCCGAACACGATGCCATACTCAAACTCGATTATATCATCCAAAACTGGAGAGGGCAGAAAAGAACTCATTTGGACTTAGAACAGAAGGAACCACAAGAACAAACCATACCTGCTAACCTACCAAACGCAACACTAAGGAAGGTTAATTTAGATCACTCGAGAAAACAAAACAAACCAATTCTTATCAGCATAACCTACACCACCCGACTTAACACAGGAGTTCAAACTCCGGCACTACCACCGGTACCACACCATACTAACAGAAAACTCCTGGCACACGATAGATAACAACCTAGGCAACAATCACCTAAGGCCGCTAGACAAAAGAAACACTCAGCCCAAACCTAGAACCACGGCTAAACTGGAAATAAAGCTAGCAGGACCTGCCCACTAGTCAAAACTCCAGGAAAACACCTCTCAAGGATAACTCACCCCATCCACTACTAAAGAATAATCAACCAAGAAAAACCACTCGAAAACACACCAAAACTCGCAAGTACTACTATAGAATGAAATAAGTACATCTACAATCGATCGGAAGGCGGCTACGAACATGTCACGACCCAAAATTAGGCTATGATGGAGTCTACATAACCCCCCAGTAGACAAGCCTATCCCAAACATGCGGAAAATAATAAATAATAATGAAAGTAAAGAGAAGCGGAAGATATAACAAGAAATAGGGCCAAAAGCATATATATACATACCAACGTACACAATATACAAAAGATGACCCTAAAGTGACCGAAAAAGATAAAACGACCCGAACACCAACCCGGACCTGGTGTCATTAGAACAAGAGCGACTAAAGCAAGGAGTAGCTATACAATAACCTCTGTCTATCAAAAATACAAAATATAGACAGGAAGTACAAGATGGAAAGCAAGTAAAGTCTCCAAAAGCATCGAGAGCTCACCGCGATCCGAACAGCAACGGGCCTCAAACAACAGGAGATCAAGAGGGTGACTTGTACTAGGTGCTGCATCAGAAAAAAAAAGATGCAGAGTGTAGTATGAGTACCAACACAACGGGTACTCAGTAGGCATCGTAGGCCAATCGAGCGCAGAAAGATAATATATAAATATTAATCACGGGAAAGCAGCTAACTATATAGGGATCCTCCTAATGCTAGTTCTAAAACCGGAGACATGCCAGAGAATAAAAGAAAAGGGAAACAACATCAAGCCAAACCAGAGTCCATCCACATGCCAAAGTAAATGTAATGCGATGCACGATGAAGAATATATGAATTCAATATAATATAAACCCAGAATATCGCATCGGGCACTCGGAATACCGCATCAGACTATGCATATGTATATATGAAATAGTAAAATACTGAAAATAACGCATCGGGTGTCTGGAAAACCGTATCGGACTAATATGTTTATATACAGAAAATAGTAGTTCCTCTTTCCCTCTCAAAAACCAAGGTGATACTCAAAATAGCTCGATTTAGTCCAAAATTCATCACAACAGTAGAAAAACCTCTTTTCAAACCCAAAAGTCTTTGAAAATCCTTTCCATACTGTACCAATGATTTGCCATGCGATATGAGCATGAATGTTCATAAGCACAGGAATAATCACACCATCAGATCAAACAGGGCAAAAGTGGCCTCCGAAACAAGAGAACTGACCTGGAATCCATCCAAATCCTAGTCATGGCCTCGGGCCCACAGTTACATACAACAATAGAATGAAGCAGTAAAGCGGAAAAATAGAGGGCAAGCCCTATTCTATCTCTAAAGCCTCTTAAAAGCATGCTAAGGGTCTTAGACTAGTCATTATAAGAAACAAGCTCCTAGGCTAAGGACAACATACAGTCCTAGTGCTAAAAACCCAAAATGGCCAATTAACATGATAAACAAGATTTAAGCCAAAAGTCTATCTAAAAATCCAACCTAGCATTCCAGTAACATACAAATATATATAATCCAACTAAACTCAGTCTAGAAGGTATGCCGTAACCTACCTCGGGGCCGAACTACAAGCATGAACCATCACTCGTGTGCGTTCCCCTTTCGAACAGCCTCAGAGAGCTCCCACGCTATCAAGAACATAAACTAGGTGTCAAGACGATAATAATGACACCCATAATTCTATACAGAAAATCAGGCCGAAAATCGGGCCGGAAAAACAACCCTCGGGGCCCACGCAATGAAACAGAAAACAAGTTTCACAATTTTCTCGCGGTGAGTTAAGAAACCCATGCCCAAAGTTTGGGCATGAACGGAGCTCGATTCAGGGCCCAAAATAGCCTCGAAGTGCTACTAATTTATGGAATTTAGACGGGAAAACTCAGAATTAAAGGCGGGAACCTACCCCGACAAGAGGGATACGTCACGAAGATGAGTTGCACGGGTTCAAGATCATGCAGCCTCCAAAGATCAGATTTCTACCAAACTCACCCCAGTTCTAAGAATTTAAACAACAAGGGGATTTAGCGAAAGAAATATAGAAATTTACACGGAACGGGGAGAGGGGTGACGGGGGAACTTACCAGATGAAAGGCACCGAGCTGGGAAGCTGGAATTCAGAGCTTTGAAGCTAAACAATGGTGTTTTCTCGGAATGAATGAAATAGGAACGGAGTTAAAGTTTTAAATAACTGACAGGGGTCCTTCATCGCGATCATACAGGACCCCCGCATTCGCGGAGAACAGCCAGCCCAACCATCGCGAACGCAATGGCCCGGGCCGCGTTCGTGAAGAGGAAGCCAAGCCGGGTCCCAGCCAGCTTCATTGCGAACACGAAGAAATCCTTCGCGAACGCGATGGAGTCTTTGCGATCACGAATAGCAAAGTTGTCTTCACTTAATGCAGCAACCAACAAAAATACCAAGTCCAAAAATCCTCCAACGGACCCTCGGGATTCATCCAGAACCCCGTGAACACAAACCAACCATGCTACCCTACTAGAAATGACATTCTAGACTCAATGAAATTGACGAAACTCCCAACGGAGATCGTTTTAATGAAAAGAGGGCCCCACTCCCAAAACCAACTCAAAACTCAAAACCCAAAAATGAGCTCGGAAGCCTCGAGACCCGAACCAAAAGTCCCCTAGCCCAAAGTCGACATTCTGTAGCTAACGAGGCTCACAGAATTCCCATCCGAGACCGTCTTCTCCGAATATTGACCAAAGTCAATCCTACCAGCCAAACTGACTCCAAAACACCCAAAGCCACACAAAACCATACCGAAAGCACTCAGTCCCAAACTAATGGTCCCACTAGACGAAAATCCCCGTTCCAGAGCTAATGGAACTGTCAAAATTCGATTCTAAGTGCGTTAACCAAGAAAGTTGACCGAAGTCAAAGGCTTACTAACTTTAAAAGCTAAAATAGGGAAATGGTCATAACGACCTAACGAATGGCCCGGGCACCAAACCGTCAGTCCTGGCAAGTCATAAATGACCTAGAGCTATTGGGGAAAGCTCGAAACGCAGAAAATGGATAGAAAAAAATAGAAAATAACCTGGAGGGTCATTACAACATCCACTACTAAAAGAACTTCCATTCGTGAAAGTTAGAATAAGGATAGTACCTGAAGACTCGCAAAGACGAGGATAACGAGTCTGCATATTGGTCTCGGTCTCCCAAGTAGCCTCCTCGACAGGACGACGATGCCACTAAACCTTAACTGACGGAATCTCCTTGGACCTCAACTTTATCACCTGCCTGTCCAAAATAGCAACAGGCTCCTCCTCAAAGGCTAAGGACTCATCCAACTTAACCGACTCCAACTAAACCACGTGAGACTCATCCGAAATATACCACCGCAACATAGAAACATGAAACACCGGATGAACACTAGAAAGAGCAGGATGTAAGGCCAACTCATAAGCAACCTCTCCAATACGACGAAGGATCTCAAATGGACCAATGAACCTCGGACTGAGCTTACCATTCCTCCCGAATCGCATCACGCCCTTCATGGGCAATACCCAAAGGAACACACTATCACCAACCATAAACTCGAGATCTCGAACTCTCTGGTCAGCATAACTCTTCTGCCCACTCTGGGCAGTACGAAGCCTCTCCTGAATAACCCGAACTCTATCCATAGAATCACGAAGCAAAATAGTATCCCACGGCCTAACTTTGAAAGCATCAAACCAACCCACCGGAGATCTGCACCGCCTACCATACAAAGCCTCGAACGGAGCCATCTGGATGATGGTATGGTAACTATTATTTTATGCAAACTCTGCCAAGGACAAACGCTGGTCCCACTGACCCTCGAAATCAATAACACAGGCTCGCAATGTATCCTCCAGAACCTGAATGGTACTCTCTGACTGGCCGTCTATCTGCGGATGAAAGGCAGTGCTAAGCTCAACTCTAGTACCCAACTCTCTCTGAATAGACTGCAAAAAGTGTGAAGTGAACTAAGTACCTCGGTCGAAAATGATAGAAACTGGCACCCAATGCAAATGAATGATCTCTCGAATATAGATCTGGGCCAACCTCTCGGAACTGTAGGAAGTCTGAACTGGCAGAAAGTGAGCAGACTTCGTGAACCTATCCATAACAACCCAAATAGCATCAAACCTCTACAAGGTACATGGAAATCTGACTACAAAGTCCATGGATATACGCTCCCACTTCTACCCTGAAATGGGTAGCCTCTGTGATAAACCACTTGGCCTCTGGTGCTCGAACTTCACCTGCTGACAGTTCAAGCACCTGGATACGAAAGCCGAAATATCCCTCTTCATCCCACACCACCAGTAGTGGTGCCTCAAGTCATGATACATCTTAGCTGCCCCAGGATGAATGGAATATCTAGAGCAGTGAGCCTCCTCCAATATCAATCTGACCAGGTCACCAACTCTAGGAACGCAAATTCGACCCTCGATCCTCAGAACACCCTCTGAATCTAAAGTCACCTTCCTAGCCTCACCACTCAGCACCTTGTCACGAATGATCCTCAATTTCGCATCATCAAACTGCTATGCTCAAATCTGCTCCAACAAGGAAGACCTAGCCTCAACACAAGAAAGAATACGGCCTGGCTCAAAAATGTCAAGTTGAACCAACCTATTAGCCAAGGACTGAATGTCCCAAGCTAAAGGTCGTTCCTCCATTGCTAAGAAATCCAATCTACCCATACTCACTGCCTTCTGGCTTAAGGCATCCGCTACCACGTTTGCTTTACCCGGATGATAGAGGACAGAAATATCATAGTCCTTCAGTAGCTCCAACCATCTCCGCCGCCTCAAATTTAGATCTTCTGGCTGAAAATGTATTGAAGACTACGATGGTCAATAAAGATCTCACAATGCACGCCATAAAGATAATGCCTCTACATCTTCAACGCGAAGACTACCGCTGCTAACTCCGAGTCATGTGTGGGGTAGTTCCTCTTGTGAACCTTCAACTGTCGGAAAGCTTGCCTCATACTTATCTGACCAGTGGAAGGGAACATTTTTCTGAGTCAATCTAGTCAACAGTGCTGCTATCAAAGAAAATCCCTCTATAAATCGTCTGTAATAACCTGCCAGCCCGACAAAGCTGTGGATCTCGGTAGGAGAAATAGGCCTAGCCCAATTACAAACTGCTGCAATCTTTGCTGGATCTACCATATCCCATCCTTGGACACCACGTGTCCCAAGAATTCCACAGACTCAAGCCAAAACCCACACTTAGTGAATTTGGCATACAATTGGTGGTCTCGCAAAGCCTGAAGTACAACTTTAAGATGCTGCTCATGCTCCGCTCTACTTCTCGAATAAATTAGAATGTCATCGATGAACACAATCACAAACGAATCCAGGTAAGCACTGAATACATGGTTCATCAACTCCATAAATGTTGCTGGGGAATTAGTCAACCCAAAAGACATGACTAGGAACTCATAATGGCCGTATCGAGTCCTAAATACATTCTTTGGGATGTCCTCAGCCCTAATTCTCAACTAATGATAACCGGACCTCAAATCTATCTTAGAGAACACTGTTGCACCCTGTAGCTGATCAAATGAGTCATCAATACACGGCATCAGATATCTGTTCTTAACTGTCACCTTATTCAATTGCCTGTAGTCGATACACATACGCATAGACCCATCCTTCTTCTTCACAAACAGAACTGGAGCACCCCACGAAGACACACTAGGCCGGATAAACCCTCTACTCAACAGATCCTGAAGCTGATCCTAAAGCTCTCTCAACTCAGTAGGTGCCATCCGATATGGCGAAATAGAAATGGGCTTGGTGCCCGACTTGACATTGATACCAAAATCAATGTCATGATCAGGAGGAAGACCCGGAAGATCAGAAGGAAACACATCCGAATACTCGCAAACCACATGAACTGACTCAAGAGGAGGTGTGGTGGCACTAGTATCACGTATGTAGGCAAGATAAGCTAAGCACCAAGACCGCATGTGGCTATTGGCTCAGAAAAGATATAACTCCCCTTGGCATGTGGCTATTGGCTCTCTTCCATATGATAGGAGGGATACCAGGCAAGAGTAACAGTCTTGGCGAAGTAATCCAAGACCGCATGATAAGGGGACAACCAATCCATGCCCAAGATCACATTAAAATCGACCATATCAAGGACAACCAAGTCAACCCAGGTGTCATACCCCAAGATGGTCACCACACACTCCCGATACACCTGATCCACTATTAAAGAATCACCTACGGGAGTAGATACACGTAAAGGCACAGGAAAGGACTCACAAGCAGACCCCAGATGAATAGCATAATAAGCAGATACATACAAGAATGTAGACCCCGGATCAAACAAAGCAGAAGCAGACTGATGACAAATGGAGATCGTACCTGTGATCACAGTATCTGAAGCCTCAACCTTTTTCCAGCCCGAAACTGCATATATGTGGCCCTGACCACCATGAACACCTGACCTACCAGACTAAGGGCCACCTCTAGTGCACTGGTGACCACCCCTACTACCCTGAGAACCGCCTCTAGCTGGAGGTGCTGGAGCCCTGGGGGCCTGAACCAACGGATCCTGTCGCCTAGGATGCTCTACCGATGAGCACTCTCTAGCAAAGTGACCTATCTCGCCACACTCATAGTAACCCCGACCATGTGAACTCCGTTGTGAAGACCCGGCCGAATCAGAATGACCACCATGACCTGTAGACCATGAATGACCACCTCGGGGAGCAGAAATGAGACTCTGGCTACTCTGACCCTCAGTAGTTTGTAATGCCGCCTGAACAGGCCGGCTGGACTGGAAACGCTGCTGGTGCTGACCTCTACCATAGTAGCCCCTACCACGGCCCTGTGAGATGCTGAAACTACCCTGATGGCGGGGCCTCTTATCGCTGCCCCCTTGGGCCTCGCGAACTATACCCTAGTACGGGCATGATCAACTATCTCCAGAAAAGACTGACTCGACACTACCATACCCTCTATGGCCAAGTGGAGGTGCAAGGTGAAACCCCGAACAAACTGACGTACTCTCTCGTGATCGGTGGGCAGAATCATAGTGGCGTGTCTGGGCAGCTGGTGGAAATAAACCTCATACTCAGACACAGTCATGGAGCCCTTCTCCAACCAAGCAAACTGATCCATCAGACGCTCCCTCATGCTACGTGGAACGTACTTCTCCAGAAAAGCTGTGGAGAACTGATCCCAAGTAAGCGGAGGCAACCCAACCGCTCTACAAGCAATATATGACCTCCACCACTGTTTCGCTAGACCATCCAGCTGAAACACGGTGTAATCGGCTCCGTGAGACTCAACTAACCCCAAATTATGTAACCTCTCCTGGCAGCTAATCAAAAACTCATGCGCATCCTCCCTAGAAGCACTCAAAAACCTCGGAGGACCTAATCTCAAGAACCTACTTTCACGACCCAATTTCTCGGTCATGATGGCACCTACAACCCCCGGTAGGTGAACCAATCCCCGTAGCCCAGAACAGTTAGTAATGGGCTACTATCTAGCAAATAAGGGAACAAGACGAATAAAATAGATAACAGGGATATAAATATATACATATGCGGAAATTAAATCAAACCCCAAGACCTGGTATCATAGTATAGAGCCAAACTACATACATGGAGTGCAAGTAACCAAAAGAATATATACAGATGTCTCTGAATGGTAATAGAGTACATGAAGCAAAAGATAAACTAAAGCTAAGCTCCGATCGCCAAGAGCTCACCCTCAGCCTGAAGTAGTCTCCAACAGATCTCCAAGCACGATTCACAACGGTCTAACGGCGATGGCCCCTGCTAGGATCTGCACCCAAAGATGCAGGGGGTAGGGGTGAGCACCAAATGCGAAGCATAAGGTACCCAGTAGGTATCATAGGCCGACTGGGCACATATAAGATAAAAGCGCAGTAATAGAACCAGAAATAAAAGCAAGCAAGTCTACAAGAAATCAAATGAATGGTACACAGGATGCCCAGAGGGAAATCAAACAGAACCACATGGTGAGGCTAGCAAGCAGAATATACACACCAAAGGCACAGGTGAAAGTAAGAAACAACGCACCTGGGATCCTTGCAATAACAGTGTATACAAAATAAGTTTACGAAATGGACGGTATACCGGTAACCTCAAGTGTAAGAAGAAGAGAAAAAGAGTAATAATAGGCATGCTCAGAAACATGAATCAAGCTCAACTAGTCATACCAAGTCTCATACTTATCCATAATAGGAGAACAATTCTGTAAGTAAATAGCAAAAGTCTACCTACAGTCCCCCGGCCGCCCATACAACCGAGGAACACAAACAAGTGAAAACAAACCCTCCGGCATCCCATACTACCGGAGCGTACAATCAACAAACAACAAACAAGGGTGGAGCCTCAAACAATGAATGATATGATGCATGAAGATCTCAAGTGCCATGGTATCTCTGTATGTACCTCCTCCGGCGCCGATCCGGCCCAGCAGGTAGGTTCCATGGAAGGACACTGCCCGTATACCTCTACTCCACCGTATACCCCTCCTCCGGCACACGTAGCCCGTAGCCCCTGGCCCGGATGGCAAGGTCCATGGAGGTCCCAGACCCCATACTCAAACTCAGTATCAACACATGTCGTCCGGTATCAGGATAGAGACCCAGTCTCGAATATGCAATGCCCAGACCCTGTCCAGGACTAAAGTAGTAGGAAAATGTCTCAAAAACCCCTCCAAGGGTGCCCGGGCGTAATCGGGTCTAAACAGTAAAAGTCATCTCAGGTGCTCGGTCCAACCAAGGCTAAAAATCATCTCAAGTAGCAAGAAAACTCAACTAGCACTCCGGCCCTGCCGAGTCTAGCGTAGTAGTAAAACTGGTGTTTTTAAAACATAATTTTACTTCCTTTTACCCAAGAATACTCACAAGTCAATCAACCATTTCCAAATCATTTCCATCAAAAACGGCCCCCCCGGGCCATGCAAGGTTTAGAAAATAGTGCCAGTAGGCCCGAAGCCAAAACCACGGTAAAACATGGATAAAACCTCTTTATATGCATGGAAATGGTATGATCACACACAATAGCTTCCCAGCAGCTCACAATCAACCTATCGACCCTGCACAGGCCCACAACTACTCAACAAGCATAACCAGCCTAGAAGGATAATTCTATGCCCGGAACTCGCGGACATTCCCAAAATCCCACCTTCTATGTTCCAGAGTCAACAAGGTCTCACGGGACCACAAGGGTAAATAAAATATATCGACAAGTACTACAAGCAACGGAGGAACAAAAGTAGGCGGACATGAATAAAGCGGTCGAGGTCTGTGGTACCAACCTAATAAACCAACCCAAGGGTGCCCATTAATACAATTTTATTCTATATATGCGGAGTCTAGGGAAAATAAACCGTAACCTACCTGTCGTCCGACGACAAGCTGCTAGAACAACGATGTCCAAGCTCAAACCACTCCAAGAAAATCCAAAACTAAATCGGAATCGGAATCGGATTTGGGATGGAACAACTTGACGTAGATAATTGATTTTCTTCCCGAAATTAAACACAATGTAAAAATATTGCTTCCAGAAAATATTCTCAAAGTGCGCAACAATAATAGTACAACATCTCACAATTTGTTACTACACTTTCTTACTAAGTTTCACAATATTTATACAATAATCAAAGTTAGGCAGAGATGTCATAATTGGCATCACACCACGTAGATAGAGAATTTGTTGGCCACTCCCTCCATCTCCACGTGGAGTGGAGGTGGCAGTAGTAAGAAAATAATGTTATACCGTTATGTAAGTATTCGGGTATTGCATAAATTCGTGGTAAAATAAATATAGCTTTTTAAATATACCAAAATTATTAGAAAATTATTTCGAATAAAACTTACTATATTATAATAATAAATTTCAACATCACTAAATTTATTATCTCCGATAAAATATCACGGTGTATAAAAACCTTATAAAATAAATACATATACAATTATAACGTTTCAAAAATATTTCCCATAAACTTTTAAAATATTTTGAAAAGGCAATACTAATATAGTTTTTACCAAATTCAACTTTTAAATAAAATATTTTCAAATACACGCACGATGCTAATAAAATTCTTAAGTTTAGGCTCGTAATTCGCCAACGCACGATTTTGACTCAAGAATTCTCTCGGGATCCTCCCTTATGTTTTATCACTGTTTCAGAACTGAAATGGCATCTTAAAACGTGAAGTTGAGGCTTAAATCGAGTTTAACCCGACCCGGTTCGCGATCCGGTTCGCAACCCATTTTCTGCCAGACAGTCCGCGGTAAAACAGTCATAACTTTTTACTCCGAGATCAGTTGGACGTGAGGTTTTGTGCGTAGGAAACTAGACTCGTAGACCTTCGATTTGGTCATTCGGGGGACTTCTAACACTTTATATATTGGGAGAAAAGTCCCGAGACATTTGACCCAAAGTTCAGAAAATTTGTTAAGGGTCTTACGATATCTTTTGTCGATTTGCTTGACTTCAAATCTTAAACGTGGAAATGACCGGAAGGGTCATTACACCTACCCAGCATCTTCTGCTCCTCAGAAGACATAACTGGCACGGCTGGAAGAGGGGGGACAACTGCAGGGACCGGTAGTACCTCAAATCTGGGAGCCTCAACAACAGTCCGTGCGCCTGAACCCTGTGCTACCGCCTTAGCTGAAGTCTGAGCCTCACCTCGAACCTGAGAACCAATCGAAATACTCGGCGAAGAGGCTGGCAGAGTCATACCCTCAAGAAACCCCAACAACCAGACCAAGGTGTCCTGCAATACTGGGGTAGCTACAAAACCTGCCGGATGCTGGGCTGGCCCCACATGCTCTGGCTCATACTGAACCTCATCCACTCTAACCTCAGGCTCTGGTGACAGTGATCTGACCCGGGCCCGAGCCAGTGCCACAGCCCGTGCCCTTCCTCGATCTCTAGGTCGACCTCTGCCCCATCCCCTGGCTGGGGCTCTAACTGCAGGGGCAAAGGTCTCGTCCTCACCCGCTGAAGACCTCATCCAAACCATCTGAGAAGGAGTGAAACAAATATACTTAGGAGTTGATCAAATCAATTAAGCACGATAAAGAATCAAACAAAATGAAGCCTATCCAAAGAAATGTCCTATAGCCCCTCGCAGATAGGATACAGATGTCATCGTACCTTATCCACGAGGCTCTACTATACACTTGATCTTGTACCAGTGAGACCGGTGAACCTAAAGATCTAATACCACTCTGTCATGACCCAAAACAGGGCCATGATGGCATCTACATAACCTCCCAGTGACAAGCCTATCCCGAACATGCAAAAAATAATAAATAATAATGAAACTAAAGAGAAACAGAAGATATAACAAGAGATAGGGCCAAAAACATATATACACATACCAACGTACACAATATACAAAAGATGGCCCTAAAGTGACCGAAAAATACAAAACAACCCGAACACTAACCCGGACCTGGTGTCACTAGTACAAGAGAAACTAAAGCAAGGAGTAGCTATACAATAACCTCTATCTATCCAAAATACAAAATATAGACAGGAAATACAGGATGGAAAGCAAGTAAAGTCTCCAAAAGCGTTGAGAGCTCACCGCGATCCGAACAGCAATGGGCCTCAAACAACAGGAGATCAAGAGGGTGACTTGTACTAGGTGCTGCATCAGAAAAAAAAGATGCAAAGTGTAGTATGAGTACCACGACAACGGGTACTCAGTAGGCATCATAGGCCGATCAAGCGCAGAAAGATAATATATAAACATTGATCACAGGAAAGCAGCTAACTATATAGGGATCCTCCTAATGCTAGTTATAAAGCCAGAGACATGCCAGAGAATAAAAGAAAAGGGAAACAACATCAAGCCAAACCAGAGTCCATCAACATGCCAAAGCAAATGTAATGCGATGCATGATGAAGCATATATGAATGCAATATAATATAAACCCGGAATACCGCATCGGGCGCCCGAAATACCACATCGGACTATGCATATGTATATATGAAATAGTAAAATACCTGGAATAATGCATCGGGGGTCCGGAATACCGCATCGAACTAATATGTTTATATACAGAAAATAGTAGTTCCTCATTTCCTTTTAAAAACCAAGGTGATACTCAAAATAGCTCGATTTAGTCCAAAATTCATCACAACAGTAGAAAAACCTCTTTTCAAACCCAAAAGCCTTTGAAAATACTTTTCGTACTGTACCAATGATATGCCATACAATATGAGCATGAATGTTCATAAGCAGAGAAATAATCATACCATCAGATCAAACAGGGCAAAAGTGCTCTCCAAAATAAGAGAACTAACCTGGAATCCATCCAAATCCTAGCCATGGCCTCGGGCCCACAGTTACATACAACGATAGAATAAAGCGGTAAAGCAGAAAATAAAAGCGAAAAAATAGCGGGGAAGCCCTATTCTATCTCTAAAGCCTTCTAAAAGCATGCTAAGGGTCTTAGACTAGTCACGCAGAAGAAACAAGCTCCTAGGCTAAGGATAACATACAGTCCTAGTGCTAAAAACTCAAAATGGCCAATTAACATGATAAACAAGATTTAAGCCTAAAGTCTATCTAAAAATCCAACCTAGAATTCCAGTAACATACAGATATATAATCCAACTAAACTGAGTCTAGAAGTTAAGCCATAACCTACCTCGAGGCAGAACTGCAAGCACGAACCATCACTCGTGTGCCTTCCCCTTCCGAACAGCCTCAGAAAGCTGCCACGCTATCAAGAACATACACTAGGTGTCAAGACAAGAATAATAACACTCATATTGCTATACAGAAAATTGGGCTAAAAATCGGGTCGGAAAAATGACCCTCGGGGCTCGCGCAATGAAATAGAAAACAAATTTCACAACTATGCTCGCAGTGGGTTAAGGAACCCATGCCCAAAGTTTGGGCGAGAATGGAGCTCAATTCTGGGCCCAAAACAGCCCCGAAGTGCTACTAATTTATGGAATTTAGATGGGAAAACTCGAAATTAAAGGCGGGAACCTACCTCGACAAGAGGGATACGTCACGGAGATGAGTTGCACGGGTTCAAGAACATGCAGCCTCCAAAGATCAGATTTCTACCAAACTCACCCAAATTCTAAGAATTTAAACAACAAGCGGATTTAGCGAAAGAAATACGAAAATTTACTCTGAACGGGGAGAGTGGTGACGGGGGAACTTACCAGATGAAAGGCACTGAGCTGGGAAGCTAGAATTCAGAGCTTTGAAGCTCAACAATGGTGTTTTCTCGGAATGAAAGCAATAGGAATAGAGTTGAAGTTTTAAGTAACTGCCAGGGGTCCTTCATCGCAATCGCGACAGGACCACCACGTTCGTGGAGAACAACCAGCCCAACTATCGCGAACGCGATAGCTCAGGCCGCGTTCGCGAAGAGGAATCCAAGCCGAGTCCCAGTCGGCTTTATTGCGAATGCGAAAAAACTCTTTGCGAATGCAATGGTTAAGAAACTAGATTATCGCGAATGCGATGGGGTCTTCGCGATCGCAAAGAGCAAAGTTGTCTGCACTTAATGCAGCAACCAACAAATATACCAAGTCTAAAAATTTTCTGACGGACCCTCGGGATTCATCCGGAACCCCGTGAACACAAACCAACCATGCTACCCTACCAGAAATAACATTCCGGACTCAATGGAATCGACAAAACTCCTAACGGAGATCGTTTTAATGAAAAGTGGTCCCCATGCCCAAAACCAACTCGAAACTCAAAACTCAAAAATGACATTGGAAGCCTCGGGACCCGAACCAAAGTTCCCTCTAGCCCAAAGTCGACATTCTGGAGCTAATGGCGCTGACAGAATTCCCATCCGAGTCCGTCTTCTTTGAATGTTGACCAAAGTCAACCCTACCAGCCAAACTGACTCTAAAACACCCAAAGCCACACAAAACCACACCGGAAGCACTCATGCCCAAACCAAGACCACTATACAAAAATCCTTGTTCTGGAGCTAACAAAACCGTCAAAATTTGATTCTGAGCGCGTTAACCAAGAAAGTTGACCAAAGTCAAAGGTTTACCAACTTTAAAAGCTAAAATAGGGAAATGGTCAGAACGACCTAACGAATGGCCCGGGCACCAAACCGTCAGTCCCGACAAGTCATAAATGATCTGGAGCCGCTGAGGGAAAGCTCGAAATGCAAAAAAGACACAGAAAAAATGGAAAATAACCTGAAGGGTCATTACAGAACACTACAAGAAGATAGCCAACGCTAAAGCACCTATAATCCTGACAAGCACCCGCACACCCGTGGAGCTCACACAAGAGCATACAATCCCTCTAGCATCTTATACCACCGGAGCACCCACTGAACAACCAGCAACAAAGAATCCAAACACAATATGAATGATATGATGGAACTAGATGTGACCATAGTGTTGTACGCACCTCCCCTGACACTTGCAGCTCGTGGCCCCTAGTCCGGATTGGAAAGATCCATGCAAGTTTAAGTGACCACATACAAAAATTGAGGGATTTCAAAGCATAATTTCCCGGAGTCTATCCGGGTCTAAAACAGTAAACCACAACTCTCAGACCCCTATATAGGGTGCCCGAAGTGTATCCGGGACTAAATCCATAATAAAAAATATGCCTAGCTCTATGGCACAGCCGAGCCTAGTATAAGTATGAAAATCGATGATAACATTATCATAATACTCCTTTTTTCCCCAAGAAAATCCATAAAGCCAGTTCCCAATCCCTTTTATAGTCATTTTACCGAAAACGGGCCCGTAAGGCCATGCAAGTTTTATAAACCATTTATAGTAGGCCCGTATCCAAAACAATAGTAAAATATGCAGGAAACCCTTTGCATGAATGATATGATCGCAAACAGACAAAAGCCCAACAACTCACAATCGACCTATTGGCCCTGCACGGGCACAATCAGCTCTACAACATACATAACCAACCTAAAATCACAACTCGATGTCCAGAACTCGCGGACATTCCCATATATCCCACCATCTATGGTCCAAAGGCAGATAAAAAGGCCACGCGGGGCCATAAAGGTAATACTACAACTTTAGATCAAACACTACCAACAAGGCATAAATAAGACGACAGAAGAAACGTGTAAGGTCTGGGGTGCCA